>JADRCH010000102.1:12668466-12731132 GCA_019843965.1 Rhynchomys soricoides
TAACCTTCTACTTCCTCTCTCTGAGCCTCCTAACCTTCTACTTCCCCCTTTGCTTCTGGTATAATTTTTGACCAACAGCAGCATTTTTTTTTTTTTTGTCATCTATAAGAAAAGAATATATTTTAGGATCCTGGCCTGAAGTTAAAATTTATATTTAAAAAAGAAGGGGATGGGTAAAGCTATCGGCTTCAGAAATTCTAGTGGGTCTGGTCACTGATATTCTGTGTCAGCACCATAGAATCCAGACAAATTTTTAATATGCAAAGTTTTTGACCAATAGATTTTGGGAGTCCAGTGTGTTGATCTCTTATTGCTAAGACATTTAAAGAGCTTGAGACATGCTAGGTAAAAGAGCTTTTAAATTGTTCCTTTCTAAAAGAAATGCAGGACAAAAATGGAGCAGAGACTAAAAGAATGCCTGACCAGTGATGATCCAAGCTTGGGCTCTGTCCAAAGGACAGGCACATCCCTGATGTTGTTATTATTAATCCTATGTTATGCTTGCAGACAGGAGCCTAGCATGGCTGTCCTCTGAAAGGCTCTACCAGCAGTTGACTGAGAGAGATGCAGATACTGACAGCCAAGCATTGGACTGAGCTTGGGGAAAGATTTAAGGAACTGAAGGGGATGGCAATCCCATAGCAAGATCAATGTTATCAACTAACCTGGAACCCTGGGAACTCCCAGAGAATAAGCTACCAACCAAAGAGCATACACAGGCTGGTCCATGGCCTCCAACACATGTGTAGCAGAGAACTGCGTTGCCTGTCCTCAGTGGAAAAGGATGCACCTAATTGTGTAGAGAATGATGCCAGGGAAGGCACTGTCCCTGAGGCGAAAGGGAGGGCGAATGGAGGGGAAAACTCTGTGAAGGGGAACAGGGGGGGCAACATTTGGGATGCAAATAAAATAATTAATAAAATATGTATATGATTGTTTTGAGAAAACCATTTGAAAGCTGTTGATGGTTGTCTTAGTAAGGGTTTCTATTCCTGCACAAACATCATGACCAAGATGCAAGTTGGGGAGGAAAGGGTTTATTGAACTTACACTTCCATGCTGCTGTTCAGCACCCAAGGAAGTCAGGACTGGAACTCAAGCATGGCAGGAAGCAGGAGCTGATGCAGAGGCTATGGAGGGATGTAACTTACTGGCTTGCTTACTTCTCCTGGCTTGCTCAGTCTGCTTTCTTATAGAATGCAAGATTACCAACCCACAGATGGTACCACCCACAAGGGGCCCTCCCCCCCTTGATCACTAATTGAGAAAATGCCTTACAGCTAGATCTCATGGAGGCATTTTCTCAACTGAAACTCCTTTCTCTGTGATAACTCCAGCTTGTGTCAAGTTGACACAAAACCAGCCAGTACAACAGTAAGTGTAACTACAGAGAGGCTGAATGAGCAGAGCTTACTATGATTAAATACTGATCTATATTCTAATGACATTCCTATATAGGCAACATTGTATCAAATTTCTTGAAGTCACTGACATTTGGTGGGTAGCACCTGCAGAGCACTTGGGAGTAATTACAAGCTTAATTCTTCCCTTCTCTTCTCCTTTCTTCAGCATGCCTCAGTGGTACCCAGGAACCCTTCTCGTGTTCAGTACAGGGTTCAGATAAAGCCACAGGCAGTCATCTTCCAGATTGCTGTGTACTTGATTGAACTGCTCAAATAACCTTTACCAAGCCTTGCCTTTATTTAAAACCCCATCTTGTCCCTAGCCTTAGACAGGTTCTCTGACATTCTTCTTAGCTACTCTTTTCTGCTACTAGAACTATACAGGACTCAGTACAGAAACCGACTCCTTCAAGAAGTGTTGTAGCCTCTCAAGCTATCTGTACCATGGTGTGTGAGCTCAGAGCTTCTTGAATCTTCCATATTTGGTGTTCATTGTCTTGAAAGAAGTTATTATATGTAAATTTAGATAATTCAGTAAGCAAAACATGATTTGTTCCTTTTCTCACATAGCCTCTAAGTTGCAATCTTCGAGTTTTATTTGGGTAATTTGAATCATTTAATGCCAAGATTTTGTCAGTTTTGCTTGTTTTGGTTACTCTATTATGTATTTAAAAATAGACAAACAAACAAACAAACAAAATACTCCATAAAATGACTGTAGCCTTTCTAATACCCTGCTAACCTTGGCTTCAGCCCTTTGCTTGCATGTGCTATTTTAATATGTTTGAGTTTCTTCAAGAGCCTCTCTTCTATGAATGAGTTGTCTCTTGCTATTGGCCAGGATGTGGACTTTGGTTGCACAACACAACTTCCGACATGTTTTCTTTAATTTTTTTTCCCTTCTCTGTTCTTAAAGAACTCAACCTTGCTTACCTTCACTCTCTGCAGTTTCCCGTCTGGCCACACTGGCCAATAATCATCCTTATGAAACTCTCAAGCCTAGTGTTTGAATTATTCCAGAACATTCATCATGTATTGAGGAATTGAATTATAACGTCGTTCTTGTGCGATTATAGAACTGAAAGCTGCACGTTGCTCAGGTTTTAGGTGGTGTTGTGATTATTAAGTACAACTGTTCTAGGTTTAACTATGCCTAGATATTTAGGTTATTCCCCAAATCAAGTCATTTAATGCTATAGTATACAACATTTGCTATTTTAGTGTGATACAGGCCCATGCTGTAAAAGCTAGACTATGTAACCTAGTTTTGAAAGAGGTTTGGGGATAAATTTTGATTTTCAAACCGCAGGGAAATTGGTGAACAATCCATTTCTAAGAGCATTTACCTGTTATTCACACACACACATGCACACACACACACGCACACACACACACTATGTGGCATTGTACTCACCCACATGGGAGCATGCTGGGGCCAGAGGTTGAACTTGTGTGTCTTTCTGGATTGTTTTACACCTCATGTTTTGAGACAGAGACTCAGTCTCTCTCTCTCTCTCTCTCTCTCTCTCTCTCTCTGTCTGTCTGAACCTGCAGTTCATTTCTTCATCTAAACTGCCTGGTCAATTAATTCCTGATATCTGCCTCTCCAGTGTCGGAGTTACAGATGCAGCCCAACATCACTGCATTTACATGGGTGTTAGAGATCTAAACTCAGGTACTCATGCTTGTCTTGCAAGAGACACATGAGACATCCCTCCCTCCAGTCCTAGACTGACAGTTTTAGCTTTGAATTTGAGAAAAGCGATATTGTTTTGGAGCATGTCTCATAGTGAAGTATTTATTTTCTATGACTTATAACAGAGGTCCTCTTATTATCTTCCTTTCCTGGAAGACACGTGCTGCTCATAGAATACACGTTAGCCTCAGCACTTTCTAAAATAACCAGTCATTCAATAAAAGACTAATAATCTTCTATAAAATTTAGTTACCTAGTTAGAAGACTAAGTGATTAGTTCATGTATTAGCAAAACCTCATAAAATAGTTATTGTGTATCAGGCTTTTTTTTTTTATATGAATTTGGTACATTTAATCATTAAAGTTGTACAAACTGGTGGGTAGTATTATCTCAGTGTTGTAAGTGCAAAATCACATACTGAGAGGTAAAATGAACTTGTCCGAGGTCACAAGCTATCCTCAAGCTAACAATTGAACCATAATCACAAAGAAGTTTTGATTTGCAAATATGTCCTATAGCGAAGCATTAGTTTTGTATTCTTAGACCAAGAGGTCTTAGGGAAGATCATACGGATTTATCTCATTACTGAATTTTTAGCTCGTACTTGTTGCTGAAAGACTCTTTCTCCTTAGGGCTCGTATCTTTCTTCTTCCTGAGTTGATTTCTCCTCTCAGTTCCATGTTCTTCTGTACTCTCAGTACATGGAGAGGGAGAGTGAAGTCCCTTGCTTTTGAAATTTTCTTAATGCATCACTAATTTAGGTCTTTGTTTTGTAAAGGCCTTAACAGTTCAGAAGGTGGACTTACACCATGTACCATGCAGCTCACTCCCAGTAAGGAATGGTAGTGTATTCCATTTGCTTCATTAAAGGAGACATAAATGGCTTTCTGTATATGGTGAGCTCTTTATCAAGGATACAGAACCTTTGGATGCACAGTGCAGTGATCTTGTGTCTAGTGCATTATAATCAATTACTTTTGATGGATAGTTGTGTGATTCAACATTGCAGAAACCATGCACACTGGTATGATGTATGCATGTGTGTGCATGCACAGAGAAGATAATTCCCATAACTCTTACTGCCAAGCACTCAACCTCACTATGCTCTCCTAGTTACCACAGTGTGGCCACCAAAGGACACAAACATAGACACAGGCTTTCTCTGAAGCCATTGATTTAAAGCACAAAGTCAGCTTTAGCGATGAATTCGCAGAACACATGCAGACAAAGAGGGACATCACATCAACAAATAAATGGATATTACTGACTTTTTCTGATCCACAGGTATTTATTGTCTAAATGGACTCCTGTGAAAGGCTCTGATGGTAAGATAACAGACTTATGGCCTCTTAGATGGCGGCATTAGTATTCCGGCCCAAGAGCTTCAGGATGCATTAGTATACTTTGAATAATTTCATATCTTTTTACTGCGGGAGCCTTTAGTATTAGAACAAATTGATGTGTATGGTTCAAAAAAAAAAAAAAGCTGTTTAGCATGTGATAGTGGGGAATTAACTAATGCATTAATCCTGCAGGCTTCTGTCTTGAACATAAATGCAAAACTCAGCTGAATATCCACAGCCTTCCTTGTGGAAAACCAATGACTCCACTGGAAAGTAGGCAAAGCTGTTTGTTATCTGGCGTCAAATGGCAGAAAATAGTGTTTTCTTGCTGTTGTGTTTTTCCCTAACCTCAGAATTTCTGTCCCTGTGATCAGTAGCATTCTGTAGCCGTGATGATAGTGAATTTTCACCCCAGAATCCCAGTTCTTTTTTTAGTCATTATGAGTTGGCCCATCTGTACACCAAATTCCATCAACTGGAGACTTGGGATTTATGAACAAATGCATTGTATTTTAAGGGGCTTCAAAAGTAGCTTTGCTAAAAAGGAAATCTAAGGCAAATTTAATTTGAAAGTCTGTGGCATTTCCCAGGAAATTTTAAACTTGTGGTATCCCCTGGTGATAGCAATCTAAACAGTGGCAATTTGCTGCTCATATTGGGGCCATGACGACAGAGTCTAAAAAGTAGGCAAGACATGAACAAATCAGAATAATTTTGTTACTTTAACATTTATTTCTAAACGTGTCATCAAGGGAACAGGGAAAAAAGAGGCTAAAGTCCTCTGGCATTTTCTGTTAATTTCTTCTCCTAATTGCTGTTTGGCCCAGTTCTGTGTTTATCTACGTTCAGTCCTTGCAGGCCTCTTGGCTGCCTTGTATCTCAAGAGGGTACAAATTCAGGACTCTACTGAAACATGTCTTTCTAAAAGGCAGAGTAAGACATCTGCCAACCTCCCACTCTCCTGCCTACCAGGACATCCCTCATCTTCCTTTAGCTCTGGTATAAAATTATCCTTCTGCCCACACTTGGTAAAAATGGCTGGCTTAGATTTTTTTGAGCTATTGGATTTGTTGTTGATTTTCTCTTGTTGTTTTTTATAATTTTTTTACTTTTTCAGATAGTTCTAATAGCAAGATGGAATCAGAAGGATAAAGACATGTGTAAGATGATTATTGGTACACTACTTTGCTTTAGTTGCTTCTTATTACTGACCTGGGATCCTTCTTCGTTCCCAGCGATCTATGCTTCCATTGGGTCACCCTTCTCCTTTTTGCCCTCAGTTACTCCATGTAGGAAGTGCAAAGACAGAGTTAAGCTGCAGCTAGGGAGGTAAATTGATCTCAAAGTGCTCAGCTGGGGGTGGGGGGGCAGAGGGATTACAGACCATCATACACAGGAACACATACCTGAAGAGAACATCCGGAGTGTCTGACAAATGGATTAGAGTGGTCCACCCCCGAGTGTACTGCCTCAGTGTAAGGATCCTTTTGAGATGAATTTTTAAAAAGGTAAACAGAGAAATCGCTTTCTGCCCTCTTTCTCCTGTGAAACATTTAAATTCTGCCTTGTGAAGATGTTTTTCTCCTTCTTCTGCATTAGAAGAGCTAGTCCAGTCACAGGAGATGGGAACCAGGTCTTGGATTAAACCTGCAGTAATGGTCTCCATGATAATAATTATATCACCTATTAGTTTCTAGTGTGTTTATTTTTCTATAGATTGCTGCCCCTAGAAGGCCAACCCCATTTTCTTTGCCTACTCATTTTTCCACAGTGCATTGCCCTTTGTTAAAATGGTATATCAACTCTCAAACTTAACAGCTTCTCCGAGCTTTCTTTTTCCCCTCGGTGCACATAAAAGTTGAAAACAGTAAACACCATGTGCTTTTCATCCTGCTGAGCAGTGAGTTTTATTTGCAGACCCCACTCAAATATCCTAAGAAGGCAAAGGAAAACGCTTTCTGTGTTCCTCACTGGTATGGATTATTGGTGCTTTTCTGGTTACTTTCCTAACTCAGGAAAAAATTCTAGTAAGTCCATGCCTGGACTTGAGATGGAAGGACCCCTGCTCTGTGTCTTCCTCTTTTATGTAGCCTGAGTTTATTAGCATCTCCACGGATAAGGCTTACTTCTTGTACTCAGGCTGTTGACAGTTCAGGAGCAGCATATTTTATGCTTGATGGGTACTTTAATGTTGTTCAAGGGAAAGAAAATCGCTGTGGAACTAGGACTATGTGTGTGCTTTACCAGACTGCCCCTCTTCTCTGACTTGGCTCTGTTATGTTGCTTACAAATATAAAATGGCTCTCTTATAGACATATTTGTGAATGCTTCACTTAGAATTCGAAAATCTAATGTCAGGTACACACACACACACACACACACACACACACACACACACACACACACTAAGGCTCCTGTGAAATAAATATAGAAAATAAAATGTATTTTGCACTTTGTAACTTTTGTTACACTTTGGGATTTTTGTTTCTTTTGTTGTTCTTTGTTCTTTTGTTTTGTTTTTGAACTTAGTAATACTGAACTTAGACTTAATGCCCTGCACTACAAATACAATTTTTTTATACTTTATGTGTAAGTGTCTATATCAAGAGGGATAATCATGCTGCCAATTCTGCATTATTGAATGGATTTCAATAGAACCTTGCCTGGAATTTCCATTATCCTATAACTTTTCATTCTTATATAAAACCTGAGTTGCTAAAATGTTCTCTTTCAAATTTGAAAGTATTTCAGAGTTATATGAAAAGCTTATTAAAATATAGATAGTAACATTCCCACTAACAATTTCTGTCATAAAATGTTGGATAGAAGCAAGAATTGGCACTAATGGAGGATGCTGTTTCAGACTATTGGGTAGTGGGCTCAATCCCTAATACCCACACAATACTGCAGTTACACAAGAATCCCCAGAGTGTACATGGACTTGCATAGAATGGGCTTCTCATTGTGGACATAGGTCTTACCTTTCAGCTCTATATTGGCTTATTTCCTCAAATCCCTGAGAGAAAGGGTGATTATCCAGAAGTTTTAACTTTAGTGTCCTTTCCTAGAGCATCTCTCTCTCTCTTTCTCTCTCTCTCTCTCTCTCTCTCTCTCTCTCTCTCTCTCCCTTTTCAATAGGAGTAAAAGATAATTTATTTTCTTTTTCTTTTTGATACTTTATTTACATTTCAAATGTTTCCCCCTTTCATGATCTCCCTTTGGAACCTCACTATCCTCTCCCCTCCCCTGCCTCTATGGGGGTATTCCCCCACAATAGCCAGAAACTGGAAACAACCCAGATGACCCTCAACAGAGGAATGGATACACAAAATGTGGTACATTTACACAATGGGATACTACTCAGCTATTAAAAACAATGACTTCATGAAATTCACAGACAAACGGATGGAACTTGAAAATATCATCATGAGCGAGGTAACGCAGTCACAAAAGAATGAACATGGTATGTACTCACTGATAAGTGGTTATTAGCCCAAAAGTTCAGAATACCCAAGAACCACTTCACAGCAACTGTTGGACTGAGCATGAGGTCCCAGATGGAGGAGTTGGAGAAGGGACTGAAGGAGCTGATGGAGTTGGCAGCCCCATGGAGAGAGCAACAGTGTCCACTGGCCTGACCTCCCAATGCTCCTGGAGACTGGATCACCAACCAAAAAATAAACATGGAGGGGAGGGACCCATGGTGTTGGCCACATATGTGGCAGAGCATCTCTTTTGGAAGCATTAGTGTGACCAGATATGGCAGGGCCAGTTGACCATGATGACATATAGGGAGTAGAAGTAGTACAGGTAACTGACCTTTCAGTAAAGGTCATAAGCTAATAGATATTAATGGATAAGATTTTGTACTTTATGATGTACCCCTTTCGTGATGTTTTCTGTGTTGATTGGAAAGGATTGAGCACAGATGCTGTAATACAGTGGTTTTCAACCTTCTGAATGCTGCAACCCCTTAATCCATTTCCTCATAATGTGGTTACCCCCAACCATGAAATTATTTTGTTGCTACTTCATAATTGTAATTTTAATACTGTTATGGATCACAATGTAAATATCTGGATATGCAATCCCCGTGAAAGTGTTATTTGACCCCCCAAAGGGGTCTCCAACCATTGGCTGAGAACCAATGTTTTATGGGATGGATTTTGGATCAATTTCTGAGTAATTATATATCCCATTAACTAAAGAGATATAACCTCTTTAAATAATGCATGGGATGTCTCTGGCTATATTGCTCATAATAAATTAGCATATGGCCTGGATCTTGACTTATAGACTTATTAACATGTGTACTTGAGAAAGTTTGTTATTTTCTCCAGTGGGCCCCTATTGACAACCTGTTGTTTGGTTGTGAGTGATCTGGAAATTAAGTTAGCCTGTAAAAGGACAGGCATATGGTTCTCCCCTTTTTCTTCCCATGCTTAACATTAAAAATCTTTAGTTAGTTGACATCTTCTAATCCCAATTGTGATTGAAAAAATTCTTTGGTATCATGATGTGTAAAATGTTTTCCTTTTCTTTAATTGTCATAATAGAGGCTTAAAGTATGAAATTTAACATCAGTTAAACTTTGGAAATTCAAATGTGATCAGAGTATCACTTTATTATTTCCTTTCTTCATCTAAGCACAGTAGAAATGGGCAAGAGTGTTCTGTACACAGTGTCTTAGGTTTACATCACTGTGAAGAGACAACAAGACCATGTCAACTCTTACAAAAGAAAATATTTGATTTGAGGCTGTCTTACTGTACTGGCTAATTTTGTGTGTCAACTTGACACAAGCTGGAGTTATCACAGAGAAAGGAGCTTCATTTGAGAAAATGCCTCCATGAGATCCAGCAGTAAGGCATTTTCTCAATTAGTGATCAAGGGGGGAGGGCCCCTTGTGGGTGGTACCATCCCTGGGCTGGTAGTCTTGGGTTCTATAAGAAAGCAGGCTGAGCAAGCCAGGAGAAGCAAGCAAGCCAGTAAGCAGCATTCCTCCATGGCCTCTGCATCAGCTCCTGCTCCTTGACCCGCTTGAGTTCCAGACCTGACTTCCTTGGGTGATGAACAGCAATTGGAAGTGAAAGCTCATAAACCCTTTGCTCCCCAACTTGTATATTGGTCATGATGTTTGTGCAGGAATAGAAACCCTGACTAAGATACTTACAGTTTTAGAAGCTTAGTCCATTATGATCATGGCAGGAAGCATGGCAGTTGTAGGCAGATGTGGTACTAGAGGAGCTGAGAGTTCTACATCTTGATGCAAACACAGCAGAAGACTGTGTGGTACACCGGGCAGAGCTTCAGCATATAAGACTTCCAAGTCTACCTTGACAGTGACATACTTCTTCCAACAAGGTCCTGCCTCCTAATAGTGCCACTCATTATGGCCAAGCATTCAAAATCATGACTCTATGGGAATCCTATCTATTTAAACCTCCACACTTAGCATAAATCTTTAGTCATAACATGTGTCACTTCTAAGGAGTAAAGTGAAAATACCTTGATGTATTCTGATGAGTTCTGAGTATTTACTGAGTTCCATTATGTTGGAAACGGGTTATTCATGCTACTGGGGTATGGCTGCTCTTTTGATTTGGGTGTAACTTGCATGCATGTACATGCTGCCTCATTATGAATTGGTTGGAGCAGAATTGAGATACTGTCTTGACTAAGACTATTTACAAGGAAGGTTCAAGAACTGAACATAGTTCTGATGTTTTGTTGTTGTGGTTGCTGCTGTGTTTTTTGGGTTTTTGTTTTGTTTTGTTTTGGTTTGGTTTGGTTTTTGTTTTTCTTTTTTTCTTTTTTTTTCTGTTTTAGGAAACTTCTAGGTTCTTATTTCCTGAATCCTTCATGAAAAGGTACCTATCTTCTTTAGTCTCCCATCTCTTGTGGTGTGTAAATCATTTCTCATTTACATAGTAATTGCTCAATGGTTACTTCTGAATAATGAAGCTAATTCAAATAACACCATGTTATTGAAACTTCTGTAGAATCTCAGCCAATCCAGAAACGTCATGAAAGGATCTCAGGAAAATTTACTGACTTATTCAAGTCTTTGGTACATATGGTGCCTCACTATTGTGGAATTAGCTGATCCGTGGTGAACTGAGTCAGCCTTTGAGGTGGCTGGTGCAGAACAGTGTCCACCTTCTGTATAGTGGGAATGAAGACCTGGGCTTTCCCAAACATCTTCCCTAGTCCAGTCACTTGCCTTATGACTGTGCTGTGGTTTCTGCCTGAAGAAAACCCACCTCTATCTTTCCCTATCTAATAATGAACCCATTGGTGCCTTCTGTGAGTCAGTATAAATGATTGCTGAGGCACACATCCCAAAGGAACATCCTTGATGACTCCATTGGTTTCTTGCTGTTAAGAGCTCACCACACTTAGCAGTTGGAATAGTGCTGACTTCCTGGAGCCACTGGAACTGACCTGTTGGCTATAGGAATCAGTCTAAATTTATCCCAACAAGATTCTGTAGTTAATACCATGTAAAGGCAAGCAATAGACAGGATAAGTCTAGTGTAGAAGGCATTCCTTAATGTCACTAAGGAAAACCAGGGAGCTGCTTTATTCTCAGTAGCAAGCCAGATGGTTGCAAACAGGTGCACCAAGAGCTTTATTCCTTTGGATAAATGAATTACATGGTGTACATGTACTCTAAGGTCAGAGAGGTAGCCCAATGCAAAATGCATTGAAAGCAGTGATGCACAGTGGTGTAGAAAGCCTTTTCCACCCCAGTGTATCTGTGTATACTTAATCATTTGTCAAGTTTCATACTACATCTTACATAAATAAATAAATTGTAATGTTTTAAATCATTTTGAATCAGTTATGTTTATGACTATTTGGCCTGCATGTGTTTGTGGAATATGTATGTACCTATGGAGGTCAGAAGAGCATCAGAGTCCTGAAATTGGAGTTACAGATGGTTGTCAGTTGTCACATCACATGGATTCTAGGAACTGAATCTTAGTCCTCGGGAAGAGAAGTCACTCCATATAACTATTGAGCTATCTCCTCAGCTCACTTAGTTATCTTTACTCACCACAATTTTTATTTATTTTAATTAACACAAAACATTGAAAATTACATGTCACTGGCTTTCCTTGTGATTATATATATATAATAAGCTTATTTAAACCTGTCTTTCACTACTTATGGCAAAATTCTTCTCGATTCTAGCTTTTGTGAATAACTTTGTAATGATTTGAACACCACTCTACTGTGCAAGAGCATGCTAGAAATTCTTACTTCTATGTCAGCATCTAGTAGTAGCACCTTTTCGTTATCTGAATGGGAAGTCCAACTCCCTTCTTTCCAGTTTGTGTGCCTCTTTGGTACTCTTTGACTTTTGCTTCCACTTCCAAGTGCATTTGTAGGGAATGGTTTGGATGTTTTGAGCTGATAGATTAGTTCATTTAAAATCATTAGTTGATGTATTAATAACTGATTTATCTAGCTCTCTTCAGGGTATAGGATAAGATAGGAGGAGGCATTTATAGATGAACTAATTTCATTTGATTTAATTTCCCAAATATAGCACAAGATTGAGGCCAGCCTAGGCTACATGAGACCCTGCTTCAGGAGGAAAAATACAACCTTAAGCTTTCTAACCAGAAATGATAGTGTTGCCAATGGAAAGGAAAAGCAGACTAATAGCATTTCAATTTTTAGATTTTCTGCCCCATTTTTCTTTCATGTTGAAATGTTACTGAAGTATAACTGCTTGCTGAACACACATTAATTCTGGAATATGTGGTGAATCCAATCATACACAACTGAATTGGCTGGCATGAGTGCACAAGGCTTTTGACATTTGGGGCCAAATGTTCCAATCAGAAAGCCGAAGGTCATGACATGTATCAGACAGGGAAGAATTAAGAAGATGTACAGCCTTGCAATCTCTCACACAGTTCTTACAAACATGTCACCATCCCAATACATTATTCATCGTATTAGGAGAAGGGCATGTTTGTTTGTTTCTTTGTTTTTACACCGTGGCTTTGTTATGGGGCAAGGTGACGGCAGCTTGTACTGCCTGTCAAGAGGGGAAATATCTTGTTTCAAATCCAAACCTTTTCTTCTGTGCTAATGAGTCTCTTGTTTTGATTTCTACTATGCTGTTGTATATATTTTTAGCTTGGGTTCCTGCTGTTGGACAACTCTTCTATAACTGAAAAACATGTGCATGAACATGGCTCATTATATATTTTTAGATCTCTTGTGGCCTTTACATAAGTAGAATTTAACCACCTCAGAGTTCCGTGTTCTAGGATCCAACTTCATAGCTCCTCACCATCGGACATGTAGAACACTCAGGAGTGTCAGCCAACGCATTTCAACAGAAGGGCCAATCCTTAAATAATCTTGAAATTTGCTATAGAAATAAATAAACTATGCTGACTCTTACATGCACAAGGCCGGAATTTACCAACTTTAGTTATCACATTTTATTTATTCCCAGAAAAGAATAATCAGATTAATTGGGCTGTGAGAAGCCAGCTCTTGGATCAGTTGCTTGCTGAGCTCTACAGAGAGGAAAATTTTCTCTTTTCATAAAGTTTCCCAAGCTTGCTTTCCCTACAAGAGGCTATCATCTCCTTGGGGAGACTTTCTTGACAGCTTGAGAGTCATCGGAATGGAGTTTAACATCAGGATTCCTCATGGAAATGTAGGCTAAAGCACACTCCCCATCAGGAATCAGTCCAGAGTCTGTAAGATGAAATGCAAAACCTGGACTTGTTAACTTAAAATCACACCAGGACCACAAAACCTCTGCAACATACCAGTCTTCATCAAATTACTTCAGATCCCCTGGGTCGGTAGGTTTTAAACTGAGGAACTGCAGTGGTGTGCAGTGGCCACCTTACTAACCACAGCTCCAATTAATTTTTATTCATTGATTTTTTTTTCCAGAGTATGTTTTATTTATCAGGCCAGTGTCATTTCTCCTTTGTTTAGAATGTGATACTGAGTTCTCCAACATTCCCCAAGCTGCTTGGAGCCTCTGTATGCATGCAGGGACAGTTTTTCTTGTGTGTCCCTTTCTATGACTTTCCATTTGGGTACCCCATTCTATGCCCTTTCTATGCCCTTCATTGAATTTAGAGGCTCATTTATCCTCACTATTATCAATAGTGAATCATCATTTATGGGTTTCTGACTTTGTCCATCCACACATCTATTTATTTGGAAAACAAAACAGGAAGAACAGACGAGGTGGTTTTATTAGCTTGTAAATGGATCTCTGGCTTTTTTATTATTTAATGTTTGCATTTAGGAAAATGATGATTGTCTTTTTCCAGGGACTGTGCTATGTAGCACTGAGCTTGGAGCATGAAAGCAGGAAGAACTGCTCCTGGACTCTTGGATCACATCCAGACTCCAAGATGTGGACTGGAGGGCTATCGACACTGGGGATCTTCAGAAAGCTTCCTTTATGCTGTGTCCTTTAGTGAGGGTGGTGGAAGGCTAGGAGTTGAGCAGAGCTACTTGGTATATAACTCTGTTTGAAAAGGCCATGCCAATGTTTCTGTGAGTACACGCAGAGCACCTTTTTACTGAGTTGCATATGTAGGTTGATACCCCATACTCCTGCATTGTGGGTGTTGAAACTCTCCTCCTTTGATCAAACCATCAGAAGGCTTAGGGTCACATTTACTAGGGTCCTGGCAGCAGAAGCCAGAAACCTTGTGTGCAGTTGATGTAAGGCTATTAGCTACCCAGAAAAGGTGAAAAAATCCAATATGCAGGCCATTAATAGATAGTAACACAGAATAATAGCAATAGCAGTCTAGCTGGGGAAGAGGTGTTTCTACCCACCCCCTTCGAACATTGTCTCTGCATCCTTTTAGCAGGAGCAAAAAAGGAGCACATTGTTCTTCAAGAACATCTGTGGAGATGAGATACCTTGACACTGTTTCATTAGTGCCCCTAGCATCCAGAATCTCTACTCCACCCTGAGAAGTCAGATGCTCCTGACACAGGGCAGAATGGCGTTTTTAGAAAAACAATATGCTTATGGTCATAGCCATTATTCTGTTACAAGAGTCAAAACTAGACTGGGTTATACTATGTACAAGATTGAAAATAAGACCAGTGATGTATATTAACAAACTGCCCAGCAGGAGAGGCACAGCCGTCAGAAGATGAGCACTAGAAGCATTTGGGAAGCCCTTTAATGCAGGCCTTTCATAATACATGAGTAAAAATACGCCCTGAGCAGTTGCATGCTATCTGTGTAAGCTTTTTGATGTCTTTAAAAAGTGGCTTTGGTCCTTAGAAAAGATTATTTAAAGGCTACTTTCATTTTTAATATTAATACTCAATTTATTAAAATTGCAAATTCAAATTCCCAGTTTTTTCTTAAGCCTTTAAATTCAATTTACAAATTTGATTATTCTTTTACTGAACCTAGCAGCTTTAGCAATCACTTTAAAGAGGTTTTTCTCCTTTTAATCAACCTAGTTAATTAAATCACGTCACGATTTTTAAATGCACTCATAAATTTAATATAGACTGTTTTCTTTTTAAGTTTTAAAAATTGTTCAGCAACTACAAATGCTCATATACTTAAGTAATATTTGTAAATCCCATACATTAAAGATAAAATGTGGTCAATTTTATAATTTATGCACATTATATTATTATTTAAAATTTATAAAAAAAACTCTTTAGTAAATTTAAATTATAGTGTTAAAGGTAGTCAATGATGAATAATTTTAAATAGTAATACTAAAGAATATATTCTATACTCTCTAAAGCAAGACAAATGTATATTTAAAATTATAATACTAATTATAATCAGAATATTTTAAATCTAAAGATATAAAATTCCAAAACTTATTTTCTCCATTAGTTATATGTTTGTCCTGAAATTCCCAGTAATTGAATGACATCTTCACCAAATAAGAGGGTGCCACACCAAGGTAATTGAGTTGTCTTCTCTAGTGTAGGAAAGTCAGTGGACCCAGAAGAAAAGATGGAAGAAACAACTTCAGTTTTGCCATAATATACCCTGACATGAGTCTCAAGCTGGGGATTTCAGAAATTTGCAAGGGAAGATGCTTAAGTATCTTCAACCCTGGATCTCAGTGCTCTGGAACGCATCTTCTTGTCCACACTTCAAAGGACTTTTACTTTATTTGTGCTTAAAGAAGTAGGATGTTGGCTGCTCTTATATAAGTCTGGAAGAAACGCCTCTCTGTTACATGTTCTTGACACATGTTTCTTTCCTAGAAGCACTGTGCTTGAATTGATGAATAATTGCATCTGTACGTTGATTTATGTCTGTTACCCATTGCCAGATTATTCCCACAGACTGAACATAATGTCCTCTTTCCACCACACCAAGTACATTGGTGTGTGCTTGGGTGTATTTCATTTGTTGGTATAGCTACAGACTTCTGAGGAATTTGTTATAAGAGAGAAAGTTTGAAGGTAATTATGAACATTTACCTCAGTAAAAAAAAGTCTCTGAAACTAGAGGAGAAATAAACCCATTTTCAAAAGTCATCACGTTGTTTTAAATGAGATGGGGTGCATTGGGGCTAGCATGGCTGTAGAACTGTATGATATTACTGCATATGGAAGAAAACCTTGGTAGGGTACAACTTCTGAGGCATTTGGTGCCAAGTATACTTATAATTTGGGGTGAGGGATTGTGATTGCAGATTTTCTGTAGCTTTATTTTAACTTTTTTGTTCTTTCTTTCTTTTCTTTTTTCTGTAGTCATATTTTATTCTCTTAGCCTTTTACCATGTTCCCTCTGTCCCCTTCATTGTCCTTTAAATGTAGACAGCCTTTGAAGGTCAGTGCTTTACTGTTTGCTTTCATATTTCATTTATCCTTCCTGGTTGATCTTGTTAACCTCTATAATTTAAATAAACCCACCTTTATCCTGTGTCTGACCATTTTACTCTAACTGGGTAATAATCACTGAGCTCTCCAGTGTTGAAAACAGCATCTTTTACCATAATTGAAATTTAAGTAAAATAAAACTTCCTATATCTTCTTGAATCCTGGGCAGCTAAGATCTTACCTAACCGATGTTAACTAATAACATTTTCTACACTTGAATTTTCCTTAGTACAATTGCCAAATCAATCTGGACATATCAATAATTGCATTATCATCCATTGGAAGCCACATCCAATAGAGAGGTTTCTTCAAGACATATCAATCATCTTTTAATTGATCACCTACCTTGAAGATATCGCCTCCTTTCTACTGTAATAATTGCTGCCAGGATTATATTCTTTATAGCAATGGTTCTCAAACTTTCTAATGCTGTGACCTTTAATAGAGTTTCTCATGTTGTGGTGACCCCAGCCCTAATATTATTTCATTGGTGCTCGTAAGTGTAATTTTGCTACTTTATAATTCATAATGTAAATATCTGATATGCAGGATATCTGATATACAAACCCCAAAGAGGTTTAAACTCACAGCTTGAGAACCACTGCTTCATAGCAAAGTCAAGTAATATTTCTCCATTTTGGAAGCCATGCGCATATCTCAGATATCACATAACTAATTGTATCTTCCCTTAGATGCTACCTACATGACTTTGTATGACAACTTACTTACTCATGATTCTCTTAATATTATTTCCTCTCATCATAATAAACAAAATAGTGGTTCTCCAAAACTTTTGTATGCCCCAGAAGAAGTGAGTCAAGTTGCTCATGAAACAGAAGATGCTGGTGAACTGAGTTTAACTCAGCAGAAATGCCCTCGTTACTCCAGCGGGCCTAATGAAATCAGAAGGGCCCTTTAAAAATCAAACATGGAAGCAGAGGAGAAGTGACAAAGGAGGATGTTTCTGTGTGAGAACATGAAGTGACATGAGGAAGCTTAAACCTCGATTCAACCATCTCGCTTTGGGAATGAGTGATGGAAGGGACTGTTTCTCGTTTTAGGTAACTGGCTTCCAGAACTGCAAAATCAAGAGAAATAGACATTCCCTTTGTGATTCCAGGAAGAAATCAGTTTTGCTGATACTTTGATATAGCCTGCTGATACCTGTACCAGGTCTCTAGACTACAGAAGGATAATAAATTTGAATGTTAAGGCATTAAATTTGTCATATCACCAGTAGGAGAGTGGTTTGGTTCATGTTTTGGTTCAGGCTAATTGCAATGTCTAGAATATTTGTCATACTCATATTGACTTGTTAAATTCCAGTAAAGACTTCAAATTGGAAAACACTAACCTCATCTACTCTAAGACTTTTCAGATTCCTGTAGGCAAAGTTTATCTCATGACACTCTACTATTCTGAGCTAAATCCTATGTCCACTATTGACACTTTGTATTACATTTTAGGTTCTTGTATGTACATGTGGATCTACCCTGCACTGTAAGTGTCCAGGAAATAGAATTCATATATGATTTATCTTTGCATGCTTCTACAGTAGTTAACATGAGAGCCCACCATTCAGACTAATGCCATTTGAACCAGAGCTGCTAAAAATGCAGCACAGTGTAACTGATCTAAAATACATGAGTCCCAAATGCCCACAAGATGGAGATATTGCCTTTGAAAAGTAAGGTTTATTATTTCCCCCAAGACCTGTTCTTTGACCCCCCCTCCCCTTTTTCAAGATGGAAATTCAATTTTTAATTGAAAATAAGAAATTTTAGATTTCAATAGGCTTATGCTTGCAATCACATTGAGGAATTTGTTTTGCATTTCCTACATGAAATGTTGGTCATGGAAAAATAGAAATCTTCATACATATGTGTTTGAGGAAAAGAGATACATTGAGCTCACAGAGTTTTAGTTTGTTTCAGAAAAGCATTTGGTAAGTGGCTCACCCTAGTCTCAAACTCATGATCATGCTACCCAGATGCTAGGACTCTAGGTATGTGTCACTGTGCTCAGTTTATCATAGGACTTCTACAAACAGAACAATAGTTTTTCTACAAAACACCCTTGGCTGGTGATATGCTGCTGCTGCCCTGAGCATAATCGAAGTGTTACATTTTCTGAGTTCCTTTCAGCAAGTGTAGGGAGAAAGTGGGAATATTGTCTTACTGCAAAATAATCTTCAGTTAGAGAAATGGTTTGCAAACTTTGGGTCGCAACTTTTATTGGGATTGAATGAACCTTTCACAGGGGTCGCATATCAAATATCATGCATATCACATATTTACATTATGATTCATAACTAGCAAAATTACAGTTATGAAGTAACAACAATAATAATTCTATGATTTGGGGTCACCACAACATGAGGAACTGTATGTATTAAAAGATCACAGCATTAGGAAGGTAATCTAACACTACAGTGTTAGGTCAAAAATGTATTGTTGAGGATGCTGTCTGAGAAGAGCTGAAATTCTAAGTTGTATGACAATGGGTGGCTATGAAGTTTAGCATGTAGAGACACTGATGTGCTCTCTGAAGCTTCATCATGTGGTTAGTTTAAAGGCTTAAGGCAAACAGACCCTGTCCAAGGTACCACTGGTCTGTTCATGAGTTAACAAGTTCTTGCAATTCCTGATACCTTCTGAGAACACAACCCAAGCTACATGTACACTTCCCTAGGCTGAATTCAACATGCAACTTGTGTTCTGGGAGTATGAGAAGAACTAGTGGGAGGTGTGGACATTCTAAGTTCGTTGGTTTCCAAGTAGGTGGATTGACAGTTTGAAAGCACATATTAAGCTTAGAAGGCTGGGTGGAAGATAATTTAAATTCAGCTTAAATATATGAGACTGTCAGATCCATCCTCTTAGCTATGCAGCATTAATATTCAGCATTATCCAGGACCTTTATTTTATATCTGAAAGCATCCATACCATAAAAAAAATGACAGGCACACACACACAAAATCACAAATTGTAATTGTTGGAGGAACCTGTCAATATCTGTCTCCAAATATTTAAAGAACTTATAGATAGAAAAGAAAACTTGACTACATTATGTGTACATGATAGGGCATGGTTAGAGTCTTGAGGTGGGCAGGTGTTAGAGATGGGGACTGAAGTTTATTCTATGTCACAAATGTTTCCTAATATGAGCTGGGTCATTGTTGTCCATTTCTTAAGACCAAAGCTGTACTCTATAAGCCTATTGATTATGACTTCTTGGTAGCAGACTGTTGTTGATACATCATAGTTAATAGGCTTTGTAATTCTTAATTTTTTTTTTACAAAATTTTGTATTGTATGATATAATAAAGATATACACAAAGACAGGCAGGGATGGTGGCATACATCTGGGAATCCTAGCACTAGAGAGTCTAAGGCAGGAAGATCATGTGTTCTAGGCCAGCCTGGCCTATATAGAGAAACTGGGTCTAAATAACTACACATTAGTAAATAAGTTAATTAAAACTGGTTATACAAATATGCTTTCTTTATGAAATCATTATGATTCTCTTAATAAAATTCAAACTGGGCTCCATTAGTCCTCGTGCGTGACAAGTTGAAATTGTGATTACAGCAGATGTATCACTACTGTTGCCTTTAATTAGGTTAATCCCTCATGTCAAGACAGGTTAGCACTATGAATGGGAGAGTGACAAACCCTCCATTGCATGGGTGTTTGTGGTATGGAACTTGCCAAGTGCGGGTGTGCTAAACACGACTGTGAAGATGTGACCCAGAAGACTCAGACCAGTGTGGGTGGCAGATTGACAAGAGGATGTTTTACATCTTGTCTTTATGGATTAATTAGGGATTTGTTTTACTAGGGCTCTGACAATGTCAGTTATCCTTTTTGTTGGATAAAGGAACTCAGTGTAGATTTCTGTCCCTTTGGTTTTCTTTTTTCTATAACGGGAAAATTTGTATGTTGTGTTAGCTTCTTATAGTTATAATGAGATGCTTGAGATTTAAAAAAAAAAACAAAACACATGTAAATAGGAAGGGCTTAGCTTGCTTTATGGTTTTGTAGCTTCCACCCTATGGTTCTATATCTTATATTGGCTTTGGAATACTGGAGCCAAGAAGTGGATGAAAACACACAAGGGTCTTAGCATCACCTTTAAGAACATGCAACCAGTATTGAGAAGATGGCCCAAAATTCATAGGACCTTCCAATTGTGTCACTCAAGGGACTAAGTGGGGTTTTTTTTGCTTGTTGTTTTTGTTTTTTGAGAACATGGCCTTTGATAATATTCATCTGCACAAAGCAGATAGACAGTACCCATACAGCTGTTAGACTGCTTTCAGAGTGCAGTGGTCTGTGGACTTTCTCTCCTTCCATTATTATATTTATGTGTAATTATGGAGGTCAAGCTTTTCCATTCTGTCAAGTTAGGTCAAAACCCAGAGAGGTTTTCAGCACTAAATGGCTTATCAGCCAGCCATTGTCAGCAAATTGCTCTAGAACCTTTAATCTCACAAAGTGATCAGAGTCACCTTCTGCTGTCTCTCCTAAACAACAATACTTGGGGTCATTGCATACAGCTCCTGACAAAGAAAGTGTGATTTGTATGGGACAGTGCGGATGGTGTTTTAATTAGGATTCTTCTCTTCAACTTGAATTAACAGGTGTATTAGAAGAAACCTAAGGGTGTGGAATTGCTTGAGAAATGAGAAAGCCCGTGTTGATTAGAGCTAGAAATGAAGAAAAGTAGCCATTGCAGCTTTCAGGAAGGTGGGGGTGGTGACAGAGGCAGTGATGATGTGGAATTATCTGTCCCTACTCAGTGAGGAGGGCATGTCTTAGTGACATGAGAGGAGCCATTCACCTGTGCCAATCAAATAGAAAGCAACTTTTCAAAGCACTGGTTATCAGATCAGCATAGATAAAAGCTTCTGATTATCAGCAGTTTCTTCTATTCGTCCTTTAAAATCAGAAATACAACAAACTTAACCTGGCCAATTTATTTAGAGTCTCTGGGTCTCATTTTCTTCATCTTTATAGACAGGACAAAAACTCTGGCCTAGTATACTGCTTTGCAAGTTGAAACAATTGGAACAGTGCACAGTATTAACTCAGAAGCAAATCTGAGGATCTGGGGTTCTTCCCATTTACCACAGCAGTCTATGTAATGCACATACAGTCTTGATTAGGTATCTTGCAATGGCATGTTGATATTATATTATTTCAGTGTATTAATTTCTCCATCTTTTTAGGAGCCTATAACACAACTGACACATTTGTCTTGATGAACAATAAGGAAGATAGATATTATAAATCTATGTAATATTTCCATTTGACCAAAGAAAGGAATTTGAAGAAAACTGCAGTCTGTTTCCCCAAAGACCCAAATTATCAATATGAAAATTTCAGCCCAACAGTAGGTGTGCAGTCAACATATGTCATAGTGTTGTGCCTTATAAATAGAAGCAAATTGCAAGCACTGCTAGGAGAATTTTAGGTATATGCTGAAGCATTTTCTAGGTAGAACTAGAATAAAAGGAAAGATGCTAGAAATTTTAGCTCCTTTGGTATGTGTGACCATATTATTGGTAAACCCTACCTTATATTTAGGGTACCATTGATGAAGTGCTGGGCAAGTAATTTATTTCAGAGGCTTATTTTTCACTTTGATTTCCAATCATTTTCTAAAAAAATGTATTTTAAAAATCATTTAGATTTTGAATGGTTGGTGAACAGAATTGTGAACAAACATTTGGTCAGAAGCTATAAACAGAAAGGAAATAAAAAATGTCATCAAGAAGAAGCATACTGAAATAATTACAAGTAGCTTAGATGCGCACTAACATAGGTCTCATTAAACTATTTTGGAAACAAAAGGGTGCTTGGGAGGATTTCTTTTCTAAATATGATTTATTCTACAACATAGCTTATAACAATGTGGTTAATTTGTTACTATCGAAATCATTTAGGTCTGGAGAGATAGCTCAAAGGTTAAAAGAGTTCACTGTTCTTCCAGATGACCCGGACTTGATACCTGCACCCATGTGGCACCTCACAACTCTCAGTAACTCCAGCTCCCAGGAATTCCACTCCCTTTTCAGCAACTTCATGACTTCTTCCCACTTCTTCATGAACCGCAAGCACATGCAGACAAAACACCCATAAACATAAAATGGAAACAAATAAATCAGTTTTAAAATAAAAATAAAAATCTTTATGTCCTTTTCCCTGCTTGTTCCTTCTGTACCTGTGGGACATGGATTGATGAGCTCATAGGCTGACTAGTCAAGGAGGACAAACACACGTGTACATAGTGCAGAGATCCCGTGTAGGAATGGTTTTGGCTTACAGTAAGGCACACCTCAGCACATGGCTGTGGACCCACACCGGCCTGCCATTTTTGTTGTGCCTATAGTGAAAACATGCTCAGCCAGAAACATCTGCTAAGCATTATGCAAATACTTCCCTACTGGGGAAGGACTATTCTCTGACATTGTCTGTGTCAGCCAGTAGAGTGGATATTACAAAAGACTCCCTATTAGACACCTCAGTTTATTTGTATGAAAGGCTGACTGAAGGATTCCAGTAAAATAGAGAATTAAGAAATCAGACACAGGGCAGCCACATGTTTGCAAGTGAAAAATACCACATAAAACTCAGAAAACATTGGATGATACAGTTTATTATTAAAATGAGTATAATGCCTTATAAATCAGCATGGGTAAAAGTGATGAAAAATAAACATTAAAAGTTTTAACTGGCCCAGTGTACCTTGAAGTAGTTCATGTCAAAAGAAAAGTAGTATAAATTTACAACTTTGGTTTTATCATTTTCTGTTGTTTGACATTATTTTCCTGTTATTAGTCTTTCTTTGTTCTTTTCATCCTTAGTTATGACAATTAATATTCTAAATTCTGGTAGTGTTATTGGGATGCAACAGCCCATGACCATTTTCTAATGTTTTTCTTAATGAATTAAACTAAGTCATATGGGTAGAGACATCTTTTGCCTGATGACTGTTGTAGAATGTGGTAATTATCTAAGTCTTTAAAGACTCATTGAGTTATGAAAGGAGGAAGCTGCCATTGTAATAAGATGAATTGAGGCATTATTGTGCTTTAGAGCAAGATGTGCAATAGCTACGTAAATGAATAGAAAACAAGTGTTCGTTTTGTAATTGTGGTTGGACAGGCAAATCTGTTGGGTTTGACTCAAGATTTGAAGAATTGAAATGAAATTTCTAGTCAAACAGATTTCAGAAGTCAAATCCAGTGTAGCATGGTAAAGAATCTGAGATTTGTGTATTTAGAATAGAAGAACTTCTCAACCCTTTGATTATTCCCGAAGGTGGGAGAGTCTCTGATAGAGGAGACTGTGTGTGCAGGGCTATGGAGCTTCATGATCCTATCATGAATGTGCTGTGTATGTGGTTGGGTTAGGCTTAGGAAAGAGAGAATAATATAAAACAATAGTGATGATTCCCGAGATTCGAGTGGGTGTCAAAGTGAGGATGTTGTAAGTTATCTTAATCTGGGATGAATGATAAAGTAGGAGGATGTTAGGAAGAGACTGCTTTTGAAAACTTAACAAAAATGACAGGCTTTGTAGATCATTTTCCCAATGCGGAATACCTCAGCAACTTACCAACTCTCTTGCCTTGCATTTTACTGGAAATTGAGCTCCTGTCTGACAAGGGTGATAGAATACTCATAGGAAGGTATTGGGAAGTAGAAAAGCTTTGTTGGGGAAGTGATGCTGTAGGGTGCTATTGTCATATAGTTCTTTGGTACATAGCAAGGAAAGCACTCTTGGCTCATTATCTCTGAATTGAGAACTTTCTAGAAGCACAAGAGAGATAAAATAACTTCCATAAAGACAGGAGAATACTCATTTTGTGAGATGGATAGAGACTTAGGTTTCCAAGGTTGCTTGTCCTGGCATGGAGACTGTTAGATAGAAAATTAAAATGAATTTGAGATAGAATATCAGGATACTGGGAAGGAAAGCAGTGATTCTGTACAGCAGTAAAATGGAAGCGGAATTTCCCTGTGTGCTCAATGGATGTACCAAGCATGTCACAGAGGCAAACCAGAGTTTAGGTTCTAGCAGACTGAGGTGGCAGTGAACCAAGTGAAATAGAAAGTGAAAATAATAGTCAAGTTGTCAACTGTAGAACACAGTATTTTTAAAAATGGGATTATCCTGACAGTAGGTGACAGAACTTTCAAGAAATGAGTAAGCTGATGACCTCAACCTAGGGAAGGTGTCAGATTTAGTTGACAGTGTGGAAAGCATGAGAGAGGGTATCATAAGTGGAAACAGGACAGTTAAGGTCATCATGAGATGACAGGAGGGGAAGGTCCTGGGAAACAACCAACTGAATAAATTGATGTATAGTGAAGAATCCAGTATATTCTAGAGGACAAGGTCAAAAAAGCTGAAGGGTTTTGTAAGTATAATTCTCTGCTGTAACAACATTGCCCAGATGTCCTCAGTGCTGAGCCAATCCCTCACACTACCTGAATTCCTTAACATTAATTATCTGAGTATCCAGCACTGAAGGGGCTTTTCCTTTAGACTGAAATAATTTTGTTTGTAAGTCTAGTAGCTCCACATCTCTGAGAAACACACAGCCACCACAAGCTACTAGTCGCTAATACCATTTGCTTAGAGGCATTAAGTGGTGATTTCAACATGTGTACAAAATTGGCCATGTAAGAATGATACACACCACACACACACACACACACACACACACACACACACACACACACACACTTATGTATGCACATGCACTTTAGGGACCCCGCCTTCAGAAACAGTTTGTTTGAAGGTATGATACCTATTTTGAAATTTTCTATCTACCAGTTTTTTTTTTTAATCTTACCTACTTCCTAGTCTTCAAATACACATTTAAGAGAATAATATCATTTTTGCTTGATAACCTGTTTACTTTTCATAATTATTATTCCTTAAGTATTTTATACCATCTACTTTTTATCATATCTGAACTCTTCCAAGATCTACCACTCCCTGTCCATCCAAATGAGTGTTCTCATATGTTTTAAACCTAATGTGTAGTTCTCATATACTTCTGAGTACGGGGCCTTTCACTAACATATTATGGATTTATCAGGGGCTATGCCCTTAAAAAAATCAGCTGTTCTCCTACTAATTATCAATTGCCAATGGCTCCTCAGCTAGGGCTTGTACTTCATGTCTACCTCCCTTCTTGCTGGAATGTTGTCTGGCTTGAGTTTATGCAGGTCTTCTGAATGATGTCACAACCACTGCTAGTTCATATATACAGCTACCCTACTGTAAACACTGTTGTTGTTGTCATTTACTATCTCTGGATCTTATAGTCTTGTGTTTTCCCTGTTCTGCAATTATCCATAAGCCTTTGATATGGATGCCCCATTTAGGGAAGCACATTTCATAGTCTCTTATTCTCTGTACCTTGGGCACTTGTGGGTCTGTGTTAATTGTCATAAAGAATTTCCTCCAATGTGTCCTGAGTGATACACTCATCCATGGGTATAGTGATAAGTCACTAGGTGTCAGTTTAATGCTATGTCCATTTAGCAGTGTAGCAGAAATAGACTTGCCCCTAGAGTTTATGAGCTGTCTAGTCACATGTTCTTCACCCCAGTAACAGTGACAAGTATGGGTTTTACTTTATGGAGAGGACCTTGACATTCGTGCCACTAGGGTACCATGTTTTGTCAGGAACATTGTTATTCATAACTCAAAGACTTTATGACTGTGTAAAAATGATGATTAATCCTCTCCTCCAATATCATGCACAGTATCTTCTGGCACTTAGAAAAGTGAGCCAATAAAGCTCATGCTTTCACATGAGTACAAACTTGATTTCTCCATGTACTATGACTCAAGTCTATGGTGTCTTACACAATGGAGTGCTATCATTGAATTCTGGAGAGTATCTAATATCAGTGGCAATACCCTGTATGTAATGTTTGAGTCTGCTGGATTTAATTAACCAATAACTCCAAAGTAGATAACCCATTTCTGGCCTGGGATTTTTGTTAACTTGTGGTGCATGGTAGTGGTATTGTCATCATTGAAGGATAACTCCGTTTAAATTCTCTTCATATGTGTGAAGGTATATATTTTTTTGAATTTTCTACATTAATAGGTGTCCAAATGACTTTTTTCAATGTGACTTTAGTGCTAGGTATTTTTCCCTCAATCCTTCCTCTACCCTGATTTCCATGCTCACTGAATTCAACTTTTTCCAGTAGGTTGTGTTATATCACTATGTTCTAGCCCCCTCCTTTGGAAGCTAATGTTCATTTTGTCCCATGCTTAGAGAAAACATGGGATACAATATGCACTAATGCTTAAAACCAAATAAAGACTGTGGGAATAGGAATAACAATACATTTTAGATATAATGTATGCTAATCACTTTTAAATGAAAGTCATTGCTACTTCTCTGAGAGTAAAAACATACCTTTACTTACTGTCTTCTTTTGTTTTTAGGAAGTAGTTGTAGTATCTAGTTTGGCCTGATATTTAGTATGTTGTTTCTGCTTGAGATTGATCGATGACAACATGATTATTCACATCTCTGTCACTGTCTCTGAAACCTGAAAGCCACATATGGCAATGATGATAGCATAAAATAAAGGATGATTAGTTCTTGAGACCCGAATGGAAGACATTCCCATTACTGTTATAGAACATTATATAAGCAAGGGATAGTCTTCTTTGGATAAAGACCATGGAATTCCATTACTTGTTACATGAACTAAGTTAATTTGCCCTGGATGATAAGATTTATGTAAGTAGTAGAGAAGAAAACCACTGGAGGAGTAAGTAATGAAAGAGTTCCTTGGAGAACTCCAGAGAAAGACCAACAGAGACAACTAACTTGCACCCTTTAGCCTCTCAGAGACTGAACTAAATATCAAAGAACATACATGGCCTGGAACTAGGCCTCCCTGCACATATGTAGCAGATGTGCAGCTTGTAATTCATGTGGGGTCTGTCCCAAAAGCTGTCGCCTGCACATAAGAAATGTTCTAGCTGCCTTGTCTGGCCTCAGTGGGAGAAGATGCACCTAGTCCTGCAGAAACTTGATGTGCCATGGTGGGGGGATACTCAGGGACTTCCATTCATTCAGAGAAGGGGATGGTGGGAGGAGGGAAGGATTTTGGGAATGGGTGACCAGGAGGGGGTCAGTGAGCATGATGTAAGGTGAATTTTCAAACAAGGCTTCCTCAGAATGAAGCTGATAGTGATTAGAGTCTAAGTAGATGTGTGGTATGAACTAAACAGTCAGGGAGAAATAAGGACTGAGTTCAGTGCCTTCTCAGAATGATTAGAAGTGTGTTACATGGGCTTTTGGCACTTGGAAGAGTAGGAGGGAATATTTTGAAGAAAGGAAGAGTGTTTCTGTTTATTTGGTCTTAGTTTGCTGATTTTATATTCCATACACTTAAAAAAAAAAAACAAACAAACCTGTAAAGTAAGCAAGAATGAACCTTGACATAGAAGCAATGACTTGTGCTATCAATAGCAGATAGTAAGATTTGAGGACCATAATGAGGTCTGTGAGATCAAGGGTGCCTATTTCTGGCATTGCAGAAATATCCTTGCCATCTGGATCTGCCATGGTGAACTCGGCATTCCACACAGGATGCCACATGTAAGATGCAGTGAGTAATTCAAGAATACTCATAGCCACTATCCACAGCCTCTCTGCACTGCATCCTTGGCCATGCTAAGGATACTTTGTGTTCCAAGCTACACTTCTGGTTTCATTGCATTTCTCTGTGGTATGCATGGACCTCAGACACTGTCATAAAAGGCTCACTGTTTCTCTTCTGTGTGTCTGTGGGGAGGTTACAAATTATATCATCAGTAAAGGTAGGATTTCTCTCCATGACTGAACACCTGGGATATAACAGGCATCAGATCCAAGCATCACCTTTTATTCTGGTTCCAGATCCCATTGAGTATTTGGCATGAACTAAGTGATATAGTATCCAGATTTAAGTTGTGTGTGGCCAGTGATTTTATAGTCCTTGGCTTTCCATCATCATGTTGTAAGTTATGCACTCAAAACCCAGTACATCTTGCTTTGATTTGATGTAAGTCTGTGCTGCATGAGATTTGGAGGTGACCAATTTGTCTTGCTATTGCATTTGAATCACTCTCTTTCTGGGTTTGTCTTTGAAAGGTCTCTGACTCTGGGACAAACCCATTTGGGCCATGCAGCCTTACAAATATACAGGCAGAATAGGCAAAGGGCCACTCTTAACACCCACATTTCAGTCTAGCCATTGAGATTCTCTGAGTCTCCCTTTATCTAGCTGTGGAGATAGACATCTTGGACTTCTTGCCAAGTTCTCAAAGTTCTCTAAAATTTGACAGATTTCTGATCTTTTCCTTCTCAGAATTATTCCTATGGAGTGCCTTTGAATAGTGACTTGCAGAAGCAGATAAGGGCAAAGATGGCTATCTTTGAGATATAGAAAAGAAAAAGCTCTCTGGCTTGTCTGTGTGCATCATTACCTAGGGTCACAACAGTCAGTGTCCTCTGTGCACGCGTGAAGGACCCTTCGCTTTGATTTTTATTTTAATTTTTCCTACTTTATTTACATTTCAAATGTTTCCCCCTTTCCAGGTCTCCCCTTTGGAACCTCCCCATTTCCTCCTCCCTCCCTCTGCCACTATGGGGGTGTTCTCCCACCCACCCACCCACACTCGTCTTCCCTCCTTGGCATTCTCCTCTACTGGGGGATCTAACACTTTCAGGCCCAAGGGCCTCTCATCTCCTTGATGGCCAACAAGACCCTCCTCTGCCACAGGTGTGGCCAGCACCATGGGTCCCTCCATGTGTGTTCCTTTGCTTCTCCTCTGTTTCCCACATTACCATCCTTCACTCCCTGTCTTTGCCACAACTACATTAGCGTCCATGAGCTACTTTTGAAAATTACAGCATCACTGGCTATTGCATCCCTTCCCTGTTTTCTCTGGAAAACTCTGACTGGGAGAGTAAGGGAAGGATCATGTATATGTATCCTTTCATTTCTTTTCTGCTTCAGAGCCTCAGCTCTAGACATTGAGCTGTGATGGCTTTGATGAACCAGTCTTGCATCAATATTGATTTTCATTCCTTTACTCCCTTTGCTTTGGAATGACATCTGCATCTCTCTCTTTCTTGATCATTTCGGCAGGGCATTCAATTGGAATGTTCTGCAGTGTACAATGCGTTTACCAGACAGCGCTGCTCATTGGTCTTTTATGTTTATTTGATGTTAGTGCACTTAAAAAGAGAACCTTGATAACCTCTGTAGGTAATTTTCTTTGTGTTTAGGAAAAAAAGTGGTCTCTGGTCTCTTTTCATGATTCATTTCACTTTAAAATTAATCCAGGATCGAATTTTTAATGTGCTCAAAATTCCATGTGGCTTTTCTCCGTCTTTAATTAGCTTGAGAATTTTCTTTACATTTTCTAAGCAATTGTTTCTGCTTAATACCTGAGTGTTTTTGCTTTGCCTTTAACTCTTTTATTGCTCTTCCCCCTCTCCCTATCACAGATCATCTAAGTATTTACCTGTCGAATTTCCATCTGTACCACATACCCATGACATCAGCCTCTTCTCTTTCATCACAGAAAGCTTATCATTATGTTGTTTAAAGATACCTCTGCTAATGATGTTTTCTGTTTGTTTATTTTTCTGCCAGAATAAATTACTGAACTTTTGTGTATAGAGAAATTTGAATGGAGTAACGTAAAGACTGTTCTGACACATAGAATACATGTAGTGAATGGTGTGGAATGGAGGGAAATTGCATAAATTGCAACTTTCTCTGGAGTCTAATAGCCATAGATCATAAAAGCGCACTTTTATTCTGTGCACTTCATCATACCAATTAATTGATGCTCTGGTTATATCTTGACTCAAAGCAAAACTTACAGCATTTATGTAACTTTCATAGTACTTTGAATGCTTGCTGGTGATGGCAACAAACTAAAGTAATTATCTTCTGTTGACTTTTCTTTTTCATATTTGTTCCTAAATGGTAATCATTTGTATAGGAAGTTTATCACTAGACAAGATCCTCACAAGTGAAAGTCAATATTTGTGAGGAATTTTGGATGTCATGCCAGGGAGCTGAGGCAACTAATCAAAATGGATGGATGACCTTATATCAGTCAATGGATAATTTCATTTTAAGCAAGATCTACATTCAGATTCATAATCCATGCCTCTCCACATGTTATGCTACCATTACTATTTTTGAGGTTGGAAACAAAGTAACCTTTACCTCAGCAGGAAAATTGCTTCCTTAGAATCTATGGCACAGGTAAAAAAGTGAGGCCATCATTGGGTAGTGCACATTAGTAGTCTGAATAAAGCTACTCCAAATGTGTTCTTACTAATATTCCTAATTCAAAGGCCCTGTGTTGACCAACCCTCACTGATATGGTAACAGTTATGTGAGTTTATCCATCTCAGCAAGGAAAAATCCACCCTATATTCTCATCTTAATTTAGATTTTACTGTGAATTTTTAAATACTTTAAATATCAGATCTAAAGGTGGTGGTGCTGAAATATGTTAAGAACATTAAACATCCTAACACTTTTGATAAAGTGTGAGGTATCCGAGGTTGTAAATACGCAGGTGTAACATTCTTTAACTTTCTTTTAATTAGATCATGAGGGATTTTGGTTGAGTTACACTGTAGCTCCTTTACCTTGGCTGTTGAATTTGTTTAAATTACCTTTCAAACTGGGCTTACAGAAGAAACTTGCAGTTAAATTCCTAAGTGAAATAAAGGGCAAGTCTTCAGAGGATTTCCTGTTTAGGACCAGAGGTATAGCTAATTGTTACTTTTGCTGCTCAGATATATTAACGTGGTTTATAGAATCAACTTCTAGCTAGACCAGGTTTCTGAATGTGGGATCTAAAGCTAGAGTCTTGTTTCATTGAATCTCCACAGAGCTGGAGCTCAGTGTTTGCACAGAACCAGGAAGCCTACTTTCTACACTCAATAAAAAAAGTCACCTGGAGTTTCACATGCATTAACTTATATTATTAACCCATATGATTCTTCATGATAGTGATTTTTTCCTTTTAAATTTACTCTGTCTCTCTCTGTGTCTCTCTGTGTCTCTCTGTCTGTCTCTGTCTCTGTCTCTCTCTCTCTCTCTCTCTCTCTCTCTCTCTCTCTCTCTCTCTCTGTGTGTGTGTGTACTACAGAACACATGTGGAGATCATACCAGAGGGCATCTTGTGGAAGTCGATTCATTTCTTCTATCCTGAATCCAGTTATAATCAGACTGTTAATCAGTATGGTAAAAAGCACAGAATAGGGGCTGAAGAGGTGGCTCAGTGATTAAGAGCACTGACTGTTCTTCAAGAGAACTGGGGTTCAATTCCCAGCACCAACATGGGAGCTCACAACTGTCTGGATTCCAATACCAGGTGATCTGGCACCTTCCTGCAGATATACATGCAGCCAAAACACCGATGCATATAACATAAAAATAAATAAATTACTTAAGGGGAAAAAGCACAGAATAAAACACACTATTATGATCTAGGGCTAGTAGATTCCAGAGAAAGTTGCAATTTATGCTATTTTTCTCTCTACTCCATGCTGTTTATTACATGTATTTTGAGTGTCAGAACAGTCTGTATGTCACTCCATTCAAATTTCCTTTATACACACAAGTTCAATAATTCTGGCATAAAAACAAACAAACAAAACATCATTAGCAGAGGCATCGCATGCATCATGAGAAGTCTAATTGAGAGAACACTTCCTTTGTGCTTCTGATGGAGACTACACACACACACACACACACACACACACACACACACAGAGGGAGAGAGAGAGAGAGAGAGAAATTCTTCACAGTTTTATTGTCTTATGTCTAATCAGTGGGTGATTAGACAGAGATTGTTAGAACAGTAAATATACATTCATTTATAGATAATAACTGTCCACATTTATAGATAATAAATGTCCCTGTATTGAACTTAAAAATATATGATCATGATCATAACACTGTGGCTCTGAAGAAGGAGGAAAGTAGATTTATAAGCAGTATAACATAATCACTTAAAGTGCCTGAAAATTCAAGTTAAGGGGAAAATCTAAATGTGAATGCATTGTGGCTTTCCTAGGAAAAAGGCAGTTTTGCTAGACTCATTTTTAGTGAAATTAGGAACTCTGGATGCTGAGGATTACCTTATTTTGATGTTACAGGTGACCTACATCTTTTCTTGGTGGAGTGATTTTCTGGCAGAAGAGAAAGTAAAAGTATTTCCGTAGTTCAATCCTCTTACAAATGTCAAAACTAGACAGAAAAAAAGTATAGCAATACTAATCAAAAGGTCTATTATAGGTGAGGTTCTGTTCTAGGCTGCTGGAATGTGTCTGTGATTGCAATTGGGCTAGATTGCTGCTCCTGTGGTACTACATCTAGACAGAGCCTTTGGGCAAAGGGAAAAGCAAAGCACAATGTCTACCTTCAAGAAACCAGTACAGTTGGAGACAATGAATATACTGATACACACAATGAAGAACAAGATAAAAAAAATGAAGAGTCAATGGAGGATTCTGAGCAAAGAAACTCAACCAACAATTATGGTACTTGCTTTGTTTTGGCAGTCTCTAGGGACTTAAAACATTCAGGGTAGACCTGGTTGTGGAAATGGGTTTCGAGATATGTCCTATAACATGTCACTTAGACTTATAATAGGGAAAGGAAACAGGAATCCAACTGAACATTTCTATTCAGCAACTGAGATGCTAATGGAGTCTTGTAAAGGTTTCTGGTAACATCTCTTAGTTGGTTGTGCACATCAAATAATGTTTCATGAAGTTAAATGGCCTTATTGGCTTTTAAAATGGAAAGCTGAACACATATTTCACTGAGCAAACATATCCCACCAGAGAAGGAGTCAACAAGCTATTGCTGAATGGATGCTTCATCTGTCTGATGGGCCAGAGGACTAAGGAGCAGAGGCCAAGAGCCAATGCCTTTCTTATTATTTTCAAAAAGAGATAGTGAGGATTTGTGCACTGGAAAATGACCACTGAATAAATAAACAAAAAACAGAAAATAAACCCCAAGCTCCATCTTATGCAGTAAGTTTGGCTTCTGTCTCTAATTCCCACATCTGTAACTTTGACCTGTTCATTTGCCTTCCATACTGAGTATTATTAAATTCAACAATTAGTATTTGAAAGTTTATGCTAGCCATATATGCTAAGTAAATTCAGATATGTAAAAGTCTTTTATTGTGAATAATATTGAAAAAATTTTAAAGCATTAACTGCAGAAAACCAAAATGCTTCAGAATCCCATCATCCTATTTTGTCATTGATTACTGTAAAAACAAAACAAAACAAACAAACAAAAAAACAAATAAACAAACAAAAACCCAACCACCAGTAGTTTCATTTCTGATATGTAGACTTTTGTCTTGGATTTTTGTACAAATATTATGGGCATAAACTTATATTCTTTATTTTCACTCAGCTTTATAATATTCTGCTACTCCTTTTGGCCAGGTTTCATTTTGGTTGGTTTTGGAATATTGCCTCCCAATATAACCATTGATAGCACCCTGCTGATTGAGCTCTCTGCACTAGTATTTATAGCATTGGATACATATCAAAGAGAAAGTCAAGACAATTTCCTAAAATATTCAATGTGAATTGTGAGAGAAGTGGATAGAGAAATGATAGATGTGTTGTACATAAATAAAATTTGTGATACTTCGTGAATGTTCTTGAAGAAAAACTACTGAATTTTTTTCTGCAATTAGACTGACTGGAAACCATTCCTCTAGGTCCTCAGATACAAGTGAAAGCACCGTTTGCAACGCCTACATAATGCTCCAGGGGTGAAAGCACCCTTTTCAATGCCTACATAATGCTCCATGGATGATTGCCATATTTGAAAAATTGTTCCTTATAAGTAGACAATCAAGTTGACTTTACTTTCTTTTCTTTTGCCAACCACAGTGCTCATAAGCACTTTAAAGAGCATCAGATACAGAATGAACACACAATAATTGCTCGCTCTTATGATTGACAAATGTGATAATATGTGCTCGAGAAATCTTTACTTGTTTCTCTGTGGCCTGAGGCTGTGTTCTAACAAGGTCATCATAGTTCATCCTTTGCTGTCCCTGACGAGCCCCCGCTTCTTTCTTTCCCCACCCCCTCATCCTTCTTTCCTCTTCTTGTTCTTTCTCCTCCTCTTCTTCCTTTTCTCTGATCCCCTGATTCTAATTCTCCTTTACATTCTGTAAATTCCAGCACTTCTTGGGTACCAATCTCCCTGATGAATCTGAGCCTGGCATCGTTCTTGTGATAGATATTTAGACATTCATCTGGTTTTTTTATTTCACATTGACTTTTTTCTTTCCAAATAACAGTTTAGTTTTTCATCTGAAACAGTTTTCTCCTATGTTCAACTCACATAGGGGTTGGATAGAAGGCTCAGCTAGTGAAATGATTGTTGAACAGGCATACAGACCTGACATTGGTTCCCTGGTATTCCCATAAAAACCCAGCATGGCTCAGCAAACCAATAATCCTGACATTGAGGGAGTAGAACCAGGAAGATCCTTGGGACCTGGTCACCAATCAGTCTAGCCAAATTGCTTTGCTGAAGGGAGACATTAAATGTCCACCACTGGTCTATACAGAGAAAGGGAAAGCAGAGGAAAGAAACAGGGAGACAGAGAGAATATTCTTCTATTACTTTCTGCCTTAAAGTTGATTTTTTAGTGTAGCTTTTAAATTTTTTACTTATTATTAGTGTGCATGATGGGTAGATGGGATGTGACCAATTATGCCCCAGTATGCATGTCATAATCAAGAGACAACTTTGTGGAGTCAGTTGTTCCTTCCCACATTGTGTGTTGTAGCCATGTTGCTATTCTTTCCCATAGCCTGTAACCCCTTCACTCCTATAGCTAGTTAATCACAGGAGCGTATACCTATGATATACCTCCTATAATCTTTCTTTCTAATTTATACTTACTTTTAGAAATCTACTTAAGATATTTATTACTTCCAACCTAATTGAATGTTTTTGACTTGCTCCCATCCAATATGTCTACCATATGCCACTGTAAGCACTTAGGACCTACTTTGGATATGTTACGCTGCAACAAATAAGCCCAAATACATGGCTTTTGTTGTTTGTTTGTTTTTTGGTTCTTTGCTTTTTTATTTTGTTTTGTTCAGGGTGAATGAAAAGATGAAGTCACTAAAACATGGAAATCTGAGATGACACAAGCTGACTTTTTGACCATTTCAAGGACCTGTGTGGGAGCTGTGGTTCAGTTGTGGTCTGTCCTTTGGCATACTATCTATCAGCCTTCATTTTGTGAAGTAATTTAGAGTGTCAGTCCACTGTGCTCCCACTTGGGGTAAAATTGTACCCTCTATTGCTGTATATATTTCTTCATTTTTGCCTTTCCATTAAATCTTGGTTCTTTGGAGCATCATAATTTTTAATCAATGGTGCGTCTTATCTTCATTTGTTTGCTGGCTCCCTCTTGCATGTATAACAGACTTTCAACTCACTTTGCCACCATGCTAGCTAGTTCTGAAACATTGAGAATCCCCTTAAACTGTGGCTGTGAAATTGAAATCCATTGTCAAAATGAGACCCAAACCCCCCCCCCCCAAAAAAAATGTATTTTTTTTTCTTTTTTCTCAGACAGGGCCTTATGTTGTCCAGGAAGACCTAAATCTTGTGATCACCCTGCCTCAGCCCACAAAGAAGCTATGTTTAGAGTACTCTGCCAGCAGACCCTGGTATTTATGCTTGTTTTAAGGACTCATTTAGCTGATGCTCCAGGATTAGGTGTCAGGCATATAATCATACAAGAAATAGGCTAAAATTCTCCCATTGAAAATTGGGAGAAAAAAAAAAAGAAAATGATAATCAACTTTAGTTTATACTTTGATAGATTATGGTTTTTGACAATGTGTCCTTTAAACGATTCTTCCATAGTTTGTTGTTTACTGTTCAGTTTCAAGAATGAGCAAAGCAGCCCTGCTCACTTCTGAATGAGCGCAGAGGTGAGTGCTGGTGGGCAGGACTCTGATTTCAAGCTAAGGTTTTAGAGTGAAAGCTAAATAGAATTTCTTGCCTGGGTAGTGGGCACAAATGCTCCCCTGATTTATAGAATTTCCCTATGCTATTATGCTTTTTAATATTTGTTTAATTATTTCCTTATTTTGTGTAGGAGAGTATGTGTGGAGGCCGGAGAGGGACTTTTAGGAGTAAGTTCTGTCTTTCCACTATGTGGATCCTAGGATTGAACTCAGGCCATCAGACTGTGTGAGCTTTACCCAACTCAGTGGCCTTTTGATGATTATTTTTTACAATGATTAAAACTACAAGAAAAACACCAAACTACCGCAGGAACACAAGTTGTTCAGACTTTTCATTTCTCAAGCATCAGGTGAGGGCTCTGTGTATGCGCATGTCTGAGTATATGCGTGTGTGCGCATGTGTGTGTGTGTGTGCGCATGTGTGTGTGTGTGTGTGTGTGTGTTGGGGGCTCAATCAAAAGCTGTATATTTTGAACCATGCCACCTGGCCTTTCCCCACAAGCTCCTGTACCCAACCCATGTGTGTTAATTGTCCCGCCCAGCCTCATTCAGCTCCTGAAGGCAGATGATTTAAGTGTAGCCATCAGCGAGAAGAAAGCCAAGCGACCATCAGTGCAGAGCCATGCAAATTTTCTGCAGAAAACTTTAGGATTACTTTGATCGAAGGGAGAGGAAAGTAGGAAGTATAGACTGCTCTAATCTCTTTCATATCTTCTACGTAGAATATGGTTCTTCTCTGACACTGGACTCCCTTTGAGCAGAGAAGCCCAAACTTTTAGGTCATGTTCCTTCATTTATTAAGACAAATAGGTTCAAGGCACAAGGGAAATTTAGGTGTGTTTCACCTCACTGGTTTGAGAATATGGTCCTCAGCAGCTCCACTTAAAGCTACATATTAAGTTAAGATGATGCTCACCTCATAAGTAGTGTACTTATGTGATTTTTTATTTGTTGGTTGCTTTTCTTTGCTTTTCTTTATGGGCTCTTCTTATATCAGGAGCTCAAAGTGTGGTGAATATGGGGCTGCTGAGGTAAAAAGAAAAAAATTACAGTAAGTGCATGTTGCTTTTAGATATGGGGCTAAAGGGAGGGGCTTGTGAACTGGACAATCGACGGGATGCCTCTGGAGACCCTGCATCCATTTATAATGTAATCATATCTAGAAATGGCTCTTAAGGGAAAGCTGAGCCCTTTCATTGCTGCTTGTAATGAATTGTGCATATTTACGTCCAACAGGCAGACATCAGTGTCAATCTCATTGTCAAAAGCCTATTAAGTCGGAGAAAGCAATTATTACACAAGGAAGCTAACAGCCATACCCCACATCACCTCTCTGTCCGTTTTCTGACCCAACGATCTAGTGCCTAGCTTCTGCTTTACTCTACACCTTGGTATCTATGGCATGACTAGCTGGCCATTCAAGCCATCATCCAACATTAAACAGAACTGGTTTCCTTAATGTCTCTTCTTCTGTGATCTGTTCTTCACACTGCTGGCTAACTCATTGATACAGTGCCCTTCCCTGCACCCATGCTTTGTTGGAAAACACATTTATTTCTTAGAGTCTTGAACACTTAGCTTCCTTCTGTCTCAGGACCATAGTGAATGTTCTGTTTCCCCTTGGTCGAGACCAATTATCTCCATCTTGTCTTTCAGATCCCAGATTACATACAGCTTTTAAAGTGGCAAGCCTCGCAAACCTATTCAAATAAGGATCCCACCCATGGTGGGTTTTCTCCTTTGCATCTTGCTCTTCTATTTCTTCTCACCACTTATTGGACATTGATGACTACAGCTTATGTGCTTCTCTTCATTCAGTATTTTCTCTCACAACAGATTTTTCATGAGACCAGGGATCAAGTTATCCTTGGTTTTGTGAGACCTGAGTGTAGTGTCTGAGCACTGTTGCTATAGCAATATTGTTTCTGAGTAATTAAATATTTATGGAAATACTAATATAACAATAGGTATTTTCTATTCTGATAGCTGTAAGTGGCACCATAAAGAACAGCAGGTAGAGTTTTATGCCCTTATGGGAGAGCTGGCAGTTCTGCTTCCTCCTTCTAGAAGGAGGAATGGTTCCTACTACTTTCTTAAGCAGATGTTTAGGACCCCCACATTTGACATGACCAGTCTTATGGATAATCAGCACCAATATGTTTGGATCCACACAAAGGACTATCCAGTGCTCTCAAAGACTCTCTGACTTAAGGACATTCAGCTTATCATCCCTGCTTTAAGAACTAAATACAGTGTGTATACAGTGAGCTGAGCCTGTGGTCAACACATTGACATTTTATATAAGGCTCAGTAATATATGGTTGAGGATAGCATTACCATATTCAGTACAGAAAGATTGAGTTTACAGTGAATCCATATTGGTTTACATACACAGCAAGCAATGTTAAAATGGAATTTTCTGTCTTAGTTTACTGTGTTTTATATTCTCAGACTTTTGATAGATAGATAGATAGATAGATAGATAGATAGATAGATAGATAGATATAATTTAACCTCTATTATGTTGTTACATAGGATAGATTACTGCTCCATCATATGATGGTGCAAACTTAGGCACAGAAGGCTTTATGTGACTTATGTATTTCCATGGTGCTAACCACACTGCTGTGTGATACTACTTGTCTTTGAAGTGGTAACTCCAGGCTCCCAAGCGGCTCACCCAGGGTGGGGCACTGAAAAGAAGCTAGCCATTGATGTCAGTTAGAGCTCCCATTTTAGATTCAGCCCCCATTTAATTAACATCAAGTCTATGAGTACAGTGTTAAATTTGCTGGAGTATAGTTTCTGATCTATAAGACAGACTTGATCAGAACATCAACTCTGTTATACTCATTGAATAAAATAATACATGTAAAACTGTAGTAGGCATAGGGGGAATGCTTCCTTAGCAGGGTTCCCTTGTTTGCACTTGTATTTTAGGCTTATATGGCACATGACTCCCCTTCTAAGCTAGCCCCTAGTGTACTGATTTCATGGGCACTTTTCTCTAACTTGAGGACCACACAGGGGACTCACTGACTGTTTCTTTCGTGCTTTAAATGTCAGGGTGCTTTTTTCCCCCCAGGCAGTAATTTACCATTGACAGTGATGGATTATTATTCAGTTTTGATTCATAGCTAGATTGCCATATAAGGAGAGAGTGGCATATCAATGAGGTGGGCTGCTGTTTTAAATATGGGAAATATTTTCAGTAATTTCCTAATTAGCATGAGTGGATGTAAAAGCCATTTCTGAGCTGTGTGAGTAGTACATGCTTATTGCTGTCATGGGTGCTTATGGCTGAGACTTTGTGCAGTGGATCCAGCCAGCTCATGTTCTCGGATGGGATCTGTCTCTGTAACATGTATCTAGGGGCCCAGGGTGATGACTTTGTGCTAAAGAAGATCAATGAAAGTACAGATACTAACTCAGATTGTCCCAAGGAAGGAAGGATCTGAAGTCTGCCCAAGCTTTTCCCTTCTGATAAGTGTAAAAATCATCTTTGATCTCTTTTCCTCCATGGAAAACATAAGAGGATTTAAATCTGAAAAAAATTAAACTTAGAGTCAAACTATAATAAAAAATATGCTAGCTTTTTTACTTGATTTTATTTTAATCCTAGGGCCTTGCTGGTTTGCTTCATAAGATCAAAGTTTTTGCCAGTCAGAATGCCTGTGATGTTTTAAAAGAATTGGGAGAAGGAGTGGGATTAAAGACTATGTCTATCTTTAAAGCTGGCGGGGCCAGCAAGACAAAGTGAATACATATTTCAGTGAATTAAGTAGTACGGTTGTCCATAGAATAGGCTTATATTTTTAATTCTCCACTTAAGGACGATTCCAGAAAGTAGCCGAAGTGTATTTTTATTTTTGGAACTAGGGAAACCATCCCTTGCAATGCTCCCTGTGATTGGATAGGAATCATGACCTATGTTTTAAAACAATGCTTATGTGTAGGTAATGTACATGTATATTTGTGTATAAGTGTGGGTTTATTATGCATATGTGATTGATTGTACCTAAAGTCCAAATGTGGACCTTGGGTATTGTCTTAGTCAGTGATCTATTGCTAGGAAGAACCAAGCAGTCAACCTACTGGTTTGGTCATAAAACTAGGATGTCTTAAACCCATAGGACTTGTTTCAGTAAACTCCCTTTGGGCTTAACGTAGATCTCTCCTCTACCTGTTTTCCTTGCCATGGTGGGTCCATCAAGCCTCAAAGATTGTGTATTGTTAATTCTTTAGCATTAACTCTCTTTTGTCAGTGTGTATGTGTGTGCAGATATGTGTGCACAAACCCATAGCCTATTTTACATTTTACCCAGGAAGTGGATACTAATCCACAAATAACTAAACTATGGATGTGGCTTTGGGTGGAAGTTTAAAGAGTTTTGAGATACTTTCAGGGTAGAGTCTGGATTGTCTCTAAGAGATCACTGAGAGGATGGACATTTTGATGACCGTTCAGATGGACTTCACTTTGCCTTCTTATTTCTCCCTCTTAGAAAATGGAATGTATGTTGCAACTCTTTTGCAAGACTCTGTACTTGTCTGATTTTCAGAGATACACAGTTGGAGAAGAGTTTCACCTCAGAATGAATCATACCTCAGTTTCTTCCCACGCTTGAAGCAGATATTTTGAGGAGAGCTGAGATTCAGAACCAATGCTGGAATTTTCTATGACATTGGGGTTTATGGATGTACACATTTTGCATGTGCAATAAATATGGATTTGGGAAGCGTGCATAGAGAGAGAGAAGAGAAAGAAAGAGAGAATATGAATGTCATCTCACATGCAATCCTTAGCTCTGCTGAAATGTAGGGCAATGGAAAAGTATATGCTGTAAAAATGGAAGCAAGCCGTTCCAGTGGCTTATTTTTTAAATTCTTTAAACAACCAATTGTTTCCATATCTACTAATCTCACTTTTCCTAATTCAATAGATGCTAGATACATGAATCAAACAATGATCAATTTATCTTGATTTATTAAGTATTTTGAAAATTATGCCACAGAACTTTCTAGATAGCCAAAGTCTCTGCAAATGCATTCAAACTAAAACACCTGCATGATCTTGGTGTCTTTGTGTACGTTCTGTGATGCCATAGCTGAGGGAGTCCAACAGTTACAATGTATGAAACCCTGTGTGGGATTCAAGGACCATTTTTGGCGTTGTATTGATAGTGGCCACTGAAAGCAACAGGCTATCTGAAGCACTGTAGGACAAACCACAGTTGCTTCTCCAGATTACCCCAGATTATCTTCTCTCTCGGATTCTTAAGAATAGTTTTCCAAGGTTTATATGAATTTTTTCATTGTTAAATAGTTGTTCCTTTTAATTAGCTCATCTGTGGCCTTCCTTTGTTCCATTTTAACTTGATTTTTCCTTATGTTTTAATTGACTTTGTTTAGATCATTGAATTGGGACCAGCTATGTGTGGTTACCAAGAGGATGGGGTTGAAAGTCTAATGCTTTGGTACAGGGACTACAGCCACATGCTGTCGGTGGGTGGCAAGTACATCAGAATTCTAAACATTCAGTTGTGGCCATTAGGCAATGTGAACATTTCTCTAGTAGCTGTCCATCAAGACTCTTTCTAAGGGAGCTCCCTTCATGGTCTTTGAAGATTTTGGAAAGTGAAAATACATGTTTTGTTTGAGATGTTTTGTGGTCATGTACTTAGGGTAATAAAGCTTAAGTGAAAATATTATTGAATAGTGAGGTGTGGATCATTAGCACAAGTATTACTGTGTTGGATTCACACATAGCATTTCCTTGTTTGGTAAGTGATACCCAACTTTAAGAGAGAGATCATCCTTTTTAAAAACCACTTTCCTTCGGTTCCTACCCATTCAAAAAGCTGTGGCTGAACATGTTTCTTGACACAGGGAGCTCTGCTTTTATTTTCCTTTATGTCTGTTAAAGTAATACTTGAAAATACACTCTAGAAAGTGGACACTGCAGATCTTTAGAAATGTTTTTTTCCCACCTGTGAGAAAAGATCCACAGCTTCTGACTGTATTCGAAACATCCTTGAGTGCTCTTTAGAGGTTGACAAAACGACTGCCTGACTATGAGGCCTTTAGCCAGATCCTCCACAGCTTGCCCTTTGGTCCTTCTGCTTTAAGCAGTGTTTTACTATATGCCCTATACTTGGCCTTTTGTATGCCAGGCACACTGTCTCTTAACCAATCATGACTGTCATTAGGTTATATAAAGATAGTTATTTAGATAGTCTCGTCTTCCTTAGCTTTTTGTCCACACGTTTCCTCTTTGAAACTCCCACGACCTGCAAGCAGACAAAAGTGCAGTTTGACTTATGTTTGGTAGACATCTTGGCATCTCAAACATTGCTGAAAGGTCACAAGCAGGTCACTAGCCATTTATGTTTCCTAGTTTCCTGAGCACGGACCTTTTAAAAAACCGTTTCGGTCTTTTCTCGGGGTCAGTATTCCCTCATCGTTACCTCCTTAAGCACTGAATGAGTTTTAGTCTAGGTTGATAAACCTCCCTTCCCAGGGATGCATGTCTACAGACCCAGCACTCTGGTAAGAGGCTAGAGGAGCCCTCCCTGCATGTTTGATGCCATCCTCAACAACAAAGGAGGTTCAAGACAGTTACAGCCACAGAGCAATACCCTTTCTCTAGAAACTGAAAAGAAAACCTACAGATGCATTAGCTTCAGAGCTTGTGTTTTAAATGAGAGAGTACAAATCAAGAGGGCTAACTTTTGGTGGGGATCAGTGAGTCTCTCAGGTCTGGGAACCGGTCATATGTATGGGGATAACAGAAGATTACTGGCATTTGCATCCCTAATGGAGAAAAAGCTGGAGTTGGTCATTAGTGATTGAGATCATGGGTCCCTCAAGCTGTTGGATTGCTGGTGACACTTTACATTTTCCCTGATCCATACTTTAATTTCATTAACAATTAAGATTTGCTTCGGTGAAGCCAGCACAGAAAACAGTTTGCTTTGTGCTTAAGCATCTGTTCCTAGGCCTGAGAGCAGTAAGCATGCGATCCACCTCCCTGGGAGGAAGTGTGTGTTCTGTGTGTAATACAAAATGTTGTGGCAAAGCGGACCTGAGTATTGGCTCTTTTAAAACTCGATAGTAATCTCTTATGCTACTGGTTGTGTCTTTTTCATTCTTGAATTTTCTTTTCCAGCTGGTAACTAGTTTTAAGGTGACTTTGGGTTATTTTGATATCTATATCTCTATCTATCTATCTATCTATCTAGCTTTTGCTTTATAAATACAAAAAGAAAAATATTCATACTAAATACTTGGAAAGTCTTAAAACTTATATCATTATTTCTCTATCCTCAGTTTGGTTTGCAGAATGTCTTATGGACTTTAATGGATACTGGGTATTTTTCTTATCACTTAATAAATCATCTTCATTGTAATAGTTCTGGTTTTTCATATATATATATATATATATATATATATATATATATATATATGTCAGAGATGATGAACATTACTTAGAATGAGTCTTTTAAAAAAACAAAAAACAAAAAACAAACACATTAAAATATGTGGCAGCAAAGATGAACTTTGGTCATTTTGCTTTCAAACCACTCACATCTGGGTAGAGTCAAAAGGGATTTAAGAACTTTCCACAAAGAGTCAAAAACAGCCAGCACATCGGATACCACATGCATAGCCAAGTTCATGAATGATCCTTATTTTTCCTATCCTTCATAATTCTCATCATTTCAGCTAGCTTTTCTAACTCTAAATAAATACACAATTTACCTGTCTCATTTGATGATTGACAGTGCTATAGTTAAAAGTTTAATAAAGGATGCTATTCTGAGTGTCTAATTAAATCTTTCATGTCTCTTCAGATCAGCTTCAAGACTTCAAGTCATAATGATTCTAAAAAATAAGATAATGTATTACATATACTGATAGTACCAAATCAATAATATTTTCCATGTTTTTTTTTATATTATAATAGGATTATTTAAGTTATTTACATGGTACTACTTTCCTAGAACCCTTAGTGATTTTCTTACTCAAGAATTTTGTTTTAATACTCAAAAATATCCTATGAGAAAACTAAGAATTATAATTCATCTTATGGATATAACATTGAACAAGTTTCTGGACAAGTTGATTTCATAAGAATGACAGAGAGTGAAATAGTAAAAATCATTCCCTTTCTAAGACTCTCCACTGAAACTATGTATGTGTATGGACAGGTATCTAAGCTTAAAGCCTGCAACTTCTGAAAATGTAGTCAAGTGTTTGGAACATTTAGTCAGATCTAATTATCCAGACTAATCTGACAAAGCCAAAAACAAAAAAAAACAAAAAACAAAAACGAAAAAAAACCTTCTTTTAATGTTTCAATTTGTCTGCTATAACCTTTCATGACTTCTGTTCCTCAGCTGTCACTGGTACTTCAATTCTATTTCCTAAGAAGGGCTCAATCGTACCTGCCCCAAATACTGCTCATTTTAAGCATCTGTGATAGAAGACATTTCCAAACACAGCTTCAGCATCCTTTCTGTCTGATACTTCAGTTTTCTTCCTGTGTGTGTTGTGCATTCTCTGGGCTCGCATACAGGAATGGGCCCTGAGCACAGGCAAGCTCTCTCTCACAATATAGACCCTTTGAGGAGCTGCCTGGGACAAGAAGTTTGACAGCTAGCCTCATTGCTAAGTGATGGCTGGGAGCCTCTATCTGATCACAGGAGAATGGAGACTGAGGACTCTGGACTTGCCAGAGGTGCTGTCAGACCTCAGAAAGCCAGCGCTGGGGAAGGCAGTGTATGCAGGGAGAGATAAGAAAGTATGTCAAAATACCTTTTTATTAGCAAGATTTTGAGGGAATGTGAACATTTTTATTTGGCTGGCAGAAGGTCTTCCAGTTAAATAATAGAGGCAGAAATTAAGGCGATTTTTTAGGTAATTTATTCCTAAGCTTGTTCTCTCTTCTTCCCTCCCTCCCGCCCTCCATCCCTCCTTCCCTTCCCCCTCTCTCTCTCTCTCTCTCTCTCTCTCTCTCTCTCTCTCTTTCTCTCTCTCTCTCTCTGTGTATATTCGAGAGAGGGGGAGGGAGGGGAAGAGAGAGAGAGAGAGAGACCTGTCCTGTTCCATTTTAGCACCGTTCACTGGGTCTCCCCAGGGAAGAGCTACCTATGACTCATGTATGCCCTCCATTCATTTGCTTAAGACAGGTAAATAGATTGTTTCAAAGACAGGTATGTGTATGAATGAGCATTTTATAGAAGTACTAAAAAGTAGCAGCAAATGCCCTAGACTGACTTTCATTTTAAGAAAGGAACTCACTACCTAATTTCTTCATTTTCATTGTGTGTGTGTGTGTGTGTGTGTGTGTGTGTGTGTGTGTTACTGTAGGTCATTGTATATACTATTTAATTTCTCTACAACTGAATTATGCCTCCAGCCCAAGAAATGATTGGTTTATTTACTAATAAAAGATATACATATTAAAAATAAGAGATATTGAAGTCTTTACTAGCAGAAAATCTGTTCTTTATACACTAATTTGTGGTAAGGTGCAGGTGCAAAATATAGAACCATACTAAAGAGCCATAGGGTATTCAGTGTCTGACCTCAGCACCTACGTGCCCATAGGTCCCCCATATCCTTATGGCACTGCATGGGTAGATGCAAAATTGACCTCATTTACTGCATGCAATAACTACTTTTCTGAAAGCAGGCATCACTTAGGCTGGTTTTGACTGAAGGATAAGATTATTTTTTTCCAAGAAATTATTTAGGCATGTCCTGTACCAGTAACATCAGAGTGAAAAGGGTAAAAATAATTGGCCAGGGTTGGAGGCATCACAGACAAAAAGCAGGGATGGTGTGTGTGTGTGTGTGTGTGTGTGTGTGTGTGTGTGTGTGAGTTCTGATGGGCCTTTTAGATCAGTTTAAGGAATGTGGTCTTCCTTCAAGGAAGAGCATGAACCAGAAAATGCCTTTTCAGATATGGTAGATGTTGTTTGCAAAAGGTGCCAGAAAGAATGGAGAGATCATTGAAAAGCTGACATTGTGGAACCATGTCTTTATATAGTGAAGAGATACTAATGATTTTGAAAAGGGGATTTAAAGGACTTTAGTCAGGAGTAGATGATGCTCACTTACACCAAAGAAGAGAAAGATGAGGAAAACTGACTACTTGCAAACAGTCTTGAAAGTCTGTTATGAAAGTGATTGGAAATGGAGGGCAAGGACAGGAAGGAAGGAAACAAGCAGGTCTTTACAAGGGGATGAGAAGGTAGTGTGATCTAGAAATAAGCTGTTTGCTATTTCCCTCTCTATTTCTGATCTAGAACTTACAATTTTAGTATAGTTACAGAGTAAGATGCTCTCTCATAATCACAGCCTTGTCTGAAAGTATCTCACAACCCCTTCCCCAGATGACATAGGCCTTCACAGGCCCTTTCACCCCCCCCTCTTTTACTCAAGCAAGAGGTCAACTCACAGATATGCCTCTTTAGCATGCTTCAAATAAATGATAACGTAATATGTGTTTTGTATGTCTGGCTTCTTTCTTTTAATGCAGTATTCGATGTGTAGGTGTTGGGGAGGAAAGTGCAGTTACGTCAAACATCCTTAATTGTGACTGAGACTCCTGTAATCCAGGATTGATTAGCATGTAAGAGAAAAGCAATACATATGTATTTATTATGTTGGCTTATGTTCCCTCTACTCCCACTCTCTCTAGGACAGTTATTATGAAAGGTTGGTAGAGTTTTGTCAAAGGCCTTTTCTGCCTTTGTTGTGATAATCATGTTATATATATATATATAATGTTAAATACATATATATATTATTAGATGTATTGATCTATATATGTTGAACTATCCCTGCATCTCTGGCAAAAGCCAACATGATCAAAATGAATAATATTTTTTTTTTAATTTTATTTAATCTTTTTCTTACACTCCAGGTTTTATCCCCCTCCCTGTGCACCCTCTGACTGTTCCCCATCCCATACCTCCTCCCCACCCCCTGTCTCCAAGAGGATGTCCCCACACTCATACCCCTCACCCCACCAGACCTCTAAACTCCTTGGGGCCTCCAGTCTGTTGAGGGTTCCATGCATCTTCTCTGACTGAACCCAGACCCGGAAGTCCTCTGCTGTATATGTATTGGGGGCTTCATATTTTTTTAATGTGCATTTGGTTTGAGACATTTTTGTTGAGAAATTTACATTTATTTTCATTTTGAGTTTGCCCTGGTTTTGGGCTTAGAGTAATACTGGCTTTGAAAAGGGAGTGGGAAGTGTTCCTTCTGTTTTGTATTGGGGAATATTCTGAGAAGTACTGTTTGTAGGTCCCCTTTAAATGCTTGGTACAATCCTTCCGGGAATCTATCAGGAGCCAAGCTGGTTTTATTCAGGAGATCCTTCTTATTATCGCTTCAATATCATGCTTGTTATTGATCTTATTTTGATTTAACTTTGGTGGATAATGTATATGTAGAAAATCATTCATTTCTTTTAGGTTTCTACGTTTTGTGAAATATAAATGCTCTGGATTTCTTGGTACCCATTGTGATGTTGGCCTGTTCAACTCTAATTTTGTTAATTTGCATCTCTTATCTCTATTTAATTTGGCAAAGATTTTGTCAATTTATTTTATTTTTACTGAGATGAAACTCTTTGTACTGTTTGTTTTATATATTGTTTTTAATACTTGTTTACATTTCATTAATCCTGTTTTCTAATCAAATCATTGAACCTGTTTTTTGGGGTTTTTTTGTTTGTTTTTGGACTCGGGAGGTGAGTCCATTGATACATTGATATTCAGCAGAATTATTGAAAGATGTGTATTAACTGTTTTTGTCTTAAGCAAATTTTATGTTGTTCACTTTTTCCCTGAATAAGTAAAATAATATGACTTATTCCCCTTTCCTCGAGTAGTCTCTTAGAATAAAGCAGAGATATTCCTTACCACATCATCTGTAAGACTTGTTTGGTAGTCATGAACTCTTGAGCCTGTTGTTATCATGGAAAGTTTTTCTTTCTTTTTGTTAGGATAGATAATTTTGGTGATTGAAGGAGCCGTGTTTGCCCCGGCTCTGTTTTCTTTCAGAACTTGAAGCCAGTATCCTCAACTCCTCCGGCCTTTAGTTTCCACTGAGACACTTGCTGTTATTCTCAAAGATGTGACTTCATATGATGTATAGGATTATGCTTTTATAACTTTCAGTATCTTCTCTATTATATATATATACATATATATATATATATAGTCAACTATAGTATGCCATGGGGGAGTTTATTTTCTTCTCTTTTCTCCTTCTTGTTCTGCTGCCTCTGGTACCTAAATTTGGGAAATTTTTTTTCTATGATTTTATAGAAGATGCATTCTGCACCTTTGATCTAGAATTTCTTTTCTCTCATAAATATATTTTCATACTATGATATAGTCCCTGAATATTCTGTTTGAGATGTTTTTCTTTTTTTTTTTTTTAACTTAGCAGTTTTGACAGAGTAATATAATTTATGTACTTTATCATTAGCCACTACTTTCCATCCTCTTAGGATTTGTTCTGTTAGCAAAGCTTTTTTTTTTTTTTTAATTTGTGTTTTTGATTTTCTCTTTTCAAACTCATGTCAGTGTTTTTGTAAAGCAGTATTTCTCTCTCTTTACAAATTCACTTTTCATAGCCTATGTTGTTCTCAGAACTCCATGCATTCCATTTTATTTACTTTAATTTTAATCAGTTTCTGATCTCTTAAAATTCATTCGGGTGTTTATATAAGACCTCTTTGAATTCTTTGAACTACTTGAGCATGTTTAGACCTGTTCTTTTAAGTTTATGTCCTGAATGTTTTGTGTAACATTTTTGTTGATGTTGTTGGTGATCATTACTGTGGAATTGATAGCTGAAGGGACATTTTTCTAGTTATTTCCTGTCACTTCTAGTTTTTGTGGTAATACCTGGGCATCTGTACTTAGGGCCATCAGTTTTATCTTTTGAAGTTAATTTTTAGTCTACTGGTTAGAGGTCACCCAATTAATGGTTTTGGAATTTAAAGAAATGGATCTGAAGGGAGGAGATGTCTTCACAGGACCACATGGGCAACTATACAAAACTGTAAGATATCTCAGAAGAGTGGGAAGCTTAAGAAATCCAGAGGGATAGAGCCAAAGAAGTATATCTGATGTGATGAAAAGTAGTCTGGCTGGATGCAGGAGGTTCTGTGAGCTGGGTATGTGAAACAGTTCTGAGGGACAATGTGACCATGGCTATAGTAGTAGTAGTAGTAGCCAGATCTCTCAAAAGGTTCTAGCGGGCTGCTTTGGCTAGATGCTTAGAAAATGTGCTTGGTGACAGGAGGTGCCTGATACTGCTGTCTCCTGAGAGGCTCTGCCAGATCCTGACCAATACAGATGTGGATGCACACAGCCAACCATCAGACTGAGCACAGGGACCCCAATGGAGGAGTTCGGGGAAGGACTGAAGGAGCTGAAGGGGCCTTATCTGGAACCAATGGGAAGAGAGGTCCTTGGTCCTGTGAAGGTTTGATGCCCTGGTGTAGAGGAATGTTAGGCTGGAGTGGATAAGTGGGTGGGGAAGCACTCTCATAGAAACAGAGTAAAGGGAAATTGGATAGGGGGTTTGCAGGGGGGAGACCAGGAAAGGGATTTGAAATGTTAATAAATAAAATAAAATAAGAAAAAGTTCCCAGGTTGGCATGGGTATGGATAAAGCTGGGTTTGTCAATGAATACTAGTAGCCACATATTTAAATGGTTAATTTTTAAAAATACTTATGTTGTATGCATGTGTTTTGGTGTGTGGGTGATGGGATACAAATTCTGGTTAGGGGCAAGAGCTTGCATCTCCAGCCTATAATTTGTAACACTTTTTTTTTAACAAGGCTTCCTTACCCTCGATGAGCCTGCTCCTCACCTCAACACTGGCTGGTATGCACTCGGCAAGGTTTGTGAGCAATGCTGCTTATTCTCCAGAGGAGTGAGGTTGACATTATTGGCAAGCCCTATACTCCTAGAAGACTCAACAGCCTGCTCCATCCAATCCCTTTCCTTTAATCATGACCATTGACCCGCAAAGTACATTGAGGGAAGAGCTAGGGGCCTGGCTCAGAGGAATAGCTTCCACTAATGAAATGTTTGTGTCCTTAAGAATGCGGTCATGTGGACTAGAGAGATGGCTCAGCGTTAAGAAAACTTAGGCCCTAAGTTCAATTGCCAACAACCACATGGTGGCTCACAACCATCTGAAATGGGATCTGATGCCCTCTTCTGGAGTGTCTAAAGATAGTAATAGTGTACTCACAACCATTAAATTTAAAAAAAAAAAAAATTAATTAAATAAATGAGTGAATTGATAGAAAATGGATGGATATATGGATAGATGAATGGATGGATAGATGGATGGATGGATGGATGGGTGGGTGGATGAATAGATGGATGGATGATAGATAGATATATGGATGGATAGATGGATAAATGGATAGATGGATGGATGGATAGATGCATTGATAGATATGTAGATAGATGGATAGATAGAAGATAGATAGATAGATAGATAGATAGATAGATAGATAGATAGAAAGCACATGCTAATGGCACAGGTGCAGTTATGTGAGCAAGTTCAGGTTTGCTTGTTCCCATCCCTTATCCTTTGGCCAGTGTGAAGTCAGTACATCAGCAAACTCTGCATCAGTTTGTGATTGCACCCCACTGGTGATGAAGCTTGTTTCAAGACATCCTTTTCAGCAGACCAAGTGCTTATCTCTTGTCTGTCATTTTCTCTCTTGGGAGTTTATCTTTTTGATGCAACGCAAATTACTGACCAAAGGACAGGAATTCTCCTGGCATATATGACTCAACGGGACTGTCCTTAGTCTAGTTGGTGGGAAACTTTTTTTCCAGGGTGCAGATTTTTAAACAAATAATGTAAATAGGGATTAATTATGCTTGCTCTGGTATCATTTAGCTAGAGGAAACATCTCTTTTTGTTTTTGTTTTTTGGGGAGGGGATTGTTTGTTTTTGTCTTGTTTTGTTTTTATTTTGTTTTTTAAGCATAAGCTCCTTTACTCTTATTTTGAAAGTTTTGGGTATAATATTGACAGATTCTGTAGTGAAGCTTCAAGTACAGGTAGAGGCCCTGCAAACTGTTTCTACGCTGCTTGTCTTCCCAAATAGGTCATTAGGAATACATAACAGTTAATATTTTTGCACTGCCTCTCACTAGTTGCTCATTAGCTGGTACATTGAGAAACATTTGTGAGTCACACAGGCTCACACTGTTCATGTTCTTTGCTCACACCCTCACAGTTTTTTATTGATACTTCTACAGGAAATTCTGAACATCTGATATGCTAGGTCAATTCTGTACAAATGTAAGTATCAAGTCAGAAGGAGGTAAATACCTTGCACCATTCAAACCTAAGACAGCAGCAAACAGCATGACAAAGGAGCTTTCTCCATCCTCCTGTATCTATAAGGGCAAGTTCCTGTTTGAATATCATGAAGCCATGTGTAGTGTTTGCTAATTTTCCAGAAAATATGTCTTTCCTCTTTTATTGACAGTATTAAAATGCTTCCACTACAGACCTGTGTTCCTCTGAAGCTACTTATACAGTAACCAGTAGCCCACTCACTTCCCTCCCTGTGGAAACCATCCCTGACATCCCTTGCTGTGCTGAACTTCCTATAACACTTGGCACAAGTCATATTCATGTGACTCTTAGAGGTGACAGGGCAGAGGGACACCAGTTGATAGTGTTATTAAATTTAATGCAGGCCTAACATGAAGAAATGCTCAGAAGAAAGACACACCAGAGAGCATGCATGTGGACCTTCCAAGAACCACAAAATACTAAGATGAACCAAGTATAGCTCTTCAAGAGCAAGCATGGCACTGTCTCATCCATCATTGGCCATATATATAATTGTGTTGACTTTCAGGAAAATCTCAAAATTTTGCTAAGAACTACTATTTTATTTTGTTTTCTCTTTTGACTTGTGACATTTGATCTAGAAATGCCTTGGATAGACTTATAATCTATACACTTAAAAAAAAAAAAAAACACTGGGGTTGTGTTAGGTGGTTAACAAATGACCTTTTCCTGTAAATGAGGGTTTCTGATGAGATTCCCAGAGGTAACCACTCAGAAGATTGTTCCTTACCTCAGGGAATATGAGTACAGAAACAGTCAAAATAAACCCATTTATATAGAAAAGCTCAGTGTCTGAGATAAATTCCTGAGAAACTTTACCTCAGGCCTGTCTGGTGGAGGTCAGCCACAGCAAACTGCTCTCTGGGTGCCTTCTTCAAGCTCTACCCCCCCCCCCTCATGCTTTGCTTCTGTGGTTTTCTTTTGTATTTAAAGAATAGAAATCCTAAAACAGAAGTTTTCAAATGCAGAGCACAAGAGGCAAGCCCCAAAGAAAAGGAAGCAAGTGCTTTAAGACAGCTAGAGATGAGGGAAAGTACCTCTGGTCACCTGGAGCCAAAGCTTAGCTGTGCCCTTCTTGGTTGAAATCTCTGCACAAGGGCACAGTGGAACACTTGTCATGAAATAAATCACGCCCGGGGCCTCCCCAGACTGAATAGTGTATATTTTTAGCAACAACAAAAAAAGGCAGAAAGAAGACAAAACCAAAAAAGCAAAGTCCAAGCATCCCGACTCATCTTTGGCAACTGGAATAAGAGGTTTGGATGAAAGCACTCCATTTTTAGAATTACTAGACTGCAGCCAATGAGTGCAGGATTCCTGGGAACCTCACACACACCTTGCTCTGGGATTGTACCCAAGAACAAATCTAATTTGGGACCTTGCTTAATGTGATAGATAGAAACCACAGCTGTCTGTGTGTCTGTGAAACTAATTGCTGTTGGTCCAATACAGTTTCCCTCTGTTGCCACAAAAGCACAACTCTCACACCAAAGGGAGTAAGAGCTAGTTTATTCTGGAGCCAAATAGGGATAACTATGGTGAAAACACGTATTTGGGTTACAACCAATATCATGCGTCAGCAGTTTTCATTCTAACAAACGAAATTCATGATCAAGGCCCTTTGAAATACACATAGGTCAGGTATTTGAGTTTCAGCAAAGCATGTTAAATAGGTACTGTAGGTCTTAGATGCTACCTGATGATATGTTTAGTCTCTGGATTGGTGGGAGCTACGTAATCCAGTCCAAAAGACTTACCCAGTAGTCACAAAAATGTTAAGTCGAAGCAGGACAGGGAGATTTGGGTGATACTTAAAGGGTGAGTCAGCTGTGGTCCTGCACCATGTGGATTGCAATGTACCCCCAAAAGTTGTAATATATCAATAGACCTCACAGAATTGTTAGCGTGGGTTCACCCATCACCCCAAGGAAATTGAGTTCACGCTTGGTTCACTTAACCATTAAACAAATGTGATCTGATAGGTTGTCTGTGATAGCATGCCTTACGCATAACATTTAAAATTGAAACATTTTATAAATACATACAAATAAAATATGAGTTTCCATGGAGGGGTAGATGACATATTCTTTTCAAGAGTTGGCAAAAGAGACCTCTGCTATGGGAGTTTTATGACCACGTGGATGCAAATGTGTCATTCTTGTATAGCCATTTATAAGCACATTTTGTAGAAACTTAACCTCTTAATGTCCATGGCATCTCCTTGAGTGAGCATCACCTGGGATTTTCTCAGTACAGAGCACAGGTTGATAGACTCAGTATCAGATATCTGTTAGATCAGAGGGCTCTAATCAAATGTGCTTTCCTTCCTTACAACCAAAGCCTGTCTCTCTCCCTCATACTCCGCATCATTCCCCTATCTCCATCTTCTCTTTTCCCCCTTTGCCCCATTAGTCTTCAGATTTCTGTAGCTATCCCATTTGCAGAGACATAATCAGATGTTGGGGTCTCAATGCTCTTGATCCTGCATAACTCATTTAAATCATGTAAGGGAGCTCAAGAGCATCCCAGAACTTCCAAGGACTCTGCAGTAAGCATTTCACAGATACCTCATGATGCCTACAGGAACCCAGTTACAGGGCCAGCAGTGGGTACCAGACGGAGAGGATGGTCAAGTGCGTGTGTGCACATCAGTGTACTTGTTCATCAGCACTTTTAAAAGATTTTCAGATTATGTAAAAGCACCTAGTGTGTGCAGATACTCTGGGAACCATTGTTACATTGTGCTTATGTGGGGGAATAAATATAAGAAATCTGTACAGGCTGAGGACAGACACAGTTTTCTCTCCTGAATATTTCCAGTGTGTGGTACACAGAGTTCACATCCACGGAGGTGAACATCTTTTACTGTTTCCTATGTAAAGGATACAGGTTGATAGTCTCAGTATCAGATATCTGTTAGAACAAAGGACTCAATTAAAATGGGCTTTCCTTCCTTACAACCAAAGCCTGTCTCTGTCCCTCACACCTGGAATCTCTCCCCTCCATCTACATGTTTCTTTCGGCTCATCTCACAGGCTGTACAGTATAGATCCCACTACATTTAGCTTTGTAGTAGGCAAGAAAACTATGCTTAAGTTAGTTGCCATTCAAAGTGTAGCTCACCAGCTATGAGCATCAAAATTCCTTTGGAATTAATTAGAAATAAAATATACAATGTCTCATGCCATAACAACTGATTTAAAAATACCCATTTCAGCAGGGTCTCAGATAGCATGAGGCATTGCCCTGGCTGGCTCTAGAAGATATATCAGGAACAAAAACTTCCATCCATCAGAGCCCCTGGCCCAATATCAGAGCTGGCAATGCTCTAGGGCAGGTTTGACCCCGTGCCAGCTCAGGACTGAGAGACTGAACCTGTTAGGCATGCATTTGTATTCTCTCCTGGAGAGGCAAAGAGTAATTAGTAGCATAAATTTTTGTTAATTACCAGGGTTAAACTGTGCTGGAAGTTTACTTAATGAGAAGGGAGTTAGAATGTTAATCTCCACTCCTGTTGTTGCCCTCCGGCTTCTCTCATGAACGAGAAGGACTCAAAGTGGCTTCTTGTGTGTGGTGAAATCTTAATCCACAAAAGTTGGGTTGCAAAAGCCATGGAGTTCAACAGCCCTCTTTACATGCTGGTGGCTGGCATCTAATGTGCATGTTTTCAGGTACAAGAAAGAAATCTGTACAGCAAGGAAGATGCTCCCCCATGCATTCACCCTTGAAATGACTGCCAGGATTGGGGGACATGAATGAACTATAGCCTTTACAGATGGAGAGGATGTAGAAGAGCAAGGGGATATGAAAGTATTCCTGTTAGATCAAGGCATAGGAAACCACTTTGGGAGAGGCCAATAGTCACTAACGATCTGGCCAGACACTCTTGCTTCATCCTGGTTTTATAGCAGCATCATTGAGAAGTATCAACTTTTCAGCAAATCTTGGCTCAAACCTTCAAATAATATTGACAAAACTATACTGCCTACTTTCCCATTTTGTTCTTTTGATAAGGAAAAAATACCTGTAGTTAGCACCAAAGCTCTACGAGGCCAATAGCAGGTCTTCATGGACTTAGGCATTGCCTCTGAAGCTACTCTGGGAATACCAGGAAGCATTAGACACTGGCCCTGGAGTTAGTGGATTGCTAATGTCATGTCTAAGAGCACTGTGCTTTGAAGAAGTGTGACTCCACAGTGACTTTTTCTTCTCCCATGATGACATGAATCATACTTTCCTTTCCTACCACTCAGGTTCCATCTCAATGTTCCCTCTACAAATTAAGGAAAGTCTGTACCAATTGCCCAATCATACTCAAGAGAAAAAGCCATTGTCCTAGATTGTATAGACTTAGAAACCATGTGGGCATGTCAGGAGACTTGGATCAAATCACTTGGAAATGATGAAGATGTCAGGAAATTATGGGGCTATTTTAAGAACATAATGAAGTAGCTCCTGGTGTGACTCATTGGCTAGAAGTTCCTCAGGCAGATAAGCTTGCAGGAATGTGCCTCAGAGGGTCTGAGGATCAGCTAGAAATACTGGCATCTAAGAGAGAGAGACAGCATCATTGGAGCTACGGCTTTGGTATGGTAGACATGATGAAGCATCTTTTGGAAGGGTGTGGTGAGTACTACTATGAATATGAAACTCAGATGACATCCTGAGAGGAGGAGAGTTAGACTGTGTAGGGATGAAAAGATACATGTTCTGTAGGAAGCTGGTGGAAAACTTCACCCTTGATGCAAATCAACACTAGTTTCCACTTCAACTTCTTTTTGTAACCTATGGAGATGGCTTTATTTTTAAACCAAAGCCTAATATCATCATATTAGATAATATATGTGAGGAAGCAATTCTGCCTGTCAAATGACTATAGAGTCAGACTACCTTCAGTTGGCTCACTACTGGGCAAATGGAGCTGGTGCCTTAAACTCTGTGTGCCATTTCTTAACAGTCTCAGGTCTATCAGGATACTCAAGTTATCATGCTAAGGGTTTTCTAATAAACATTTGATCCTGAGAAACATCTGATCAGTTACAGTGTGGTATTCAGCTTTGTGTTATTGTAACTAATACCTGAGATTACCTGCTTAAAAAGAAAACAAAAGCCATATGTTGGCTCATCATAGGAACATCTAGTCAGCAGTTTGTTGGCCTCGATGCCATTGCTATTGTGGCAAGGCAGCACATCATGATGAGGATACGTGATAGTATAATATTCTCAGTTGATAGTTAAGAAACAAAGACGGGGGAGCATGTGGCCACCTGAATCCCATTATTTCCTCTAAGGACACTCCTTACCCCTAATCAGTCGCTGACCTTTAACATTCTTCTGCTAGACCATGTCCTCTGAAGATCTCCTTATATCTGGGTAGCCCCACATGTTAGTGTTCAGACTTTCAAGACAGAGGTCAAGTGAGGGACATTTAGGACCCAAACTCGTGTCACTATTATCATGGCTTCTCTCAGCCATGATTGACTGTGTGTGATAATCTCTAGTTGAGATTGCCTAAGTCCTGAAAATGTTTACCACTTGCTGGGTTACTAATTCTGTGCTTCGGTGAAGATATTAGAAGCTCAAGTCCTTTTGACTTTATGTTTTGACTTGCAGGTGGCTTTCCATAGGGCATCAAGATTGCAACCACACAGGCAGGCACAACATTGCCCAGCTTTTCTTATTGAGAGAGAGAGAGTATGTGTGTGTGTGTGTGTGTGTGTGTTATATATATTAAAATCTCACATTCACCAGCAGCATACTTTCACTCACCTCACAATGGCTAATGTTGACTTTTTCTTCTACCCAGTGGGTGGCAAATGAAAGTAAAGAGAGTTATTCTCATTGGCAGAACAATTGTAGGGCATCTTAATGAAAGATATTAGATAGGGTTTGTCTCCAAAAGGAGTGAGACAGTGTAAAAGAGTCTTTTTCTGAGGTTTAAGATAGCCTTTCAGCACCAGAGACATGGGCTTTGAAATTCAAAGGCTTAAACCACCAGTTTTGAGCCTGTTTTTGCATCCAAAGCTCATAATTTAAGATCCGTACTTTGCCACATGATTCATAAGCTTGCTTGCTTTTCGTAGGGCACACATCTGTTGAGGAGCCCAAGTGCATTAATTTGCTTAGGATGGGGCACACATCTGTCAAGGAGCCTGAGAACCCTGATTGCATCATTGTATAGATTGTGGTTTGAATAGGGATTCAGAAACTTGTGGCTGTCAATGGTGGGTAGTTTCACAAGGAAGATTGACATGCAGGAACTCAATTGCCTGTGGAGACCAGAAGCCAGGGACCAGGTGGATATCCTTATCCAAGGCCTAAACTCTCTGAAGGTTGCCATCTCTTAGCGGACACCCTGAGGACCACTCCTCCAATAGATAACTTAGAGTATAAGCCAGCTCTGACTCTTTAAGGGACTAGACCCCAGTGGCAACATAGCTTGGTTGGTGGAGAAATATTTATGGGTTCTTGTTATTGACAGAAGAGCCCAAGAGGAAACAATGCCAAGGCCCAGCATTTAGCACTGTGTAGGTTGTAAAGGCTGTGCTTCAATGGGACATGGCTAGACCTGAATTCCTAGGATGGCAGCCCTGGAGGTTCATTGTTTGTCCTTGGTGAAGGTAGATATAGTAGTGACAGGCTCAAGGCTATTACATCCCTGGACAATTATATGTATGTGTGTACGTGTGTGTGTGTGTGTGTGTGTGTGTGTGTGTGTGTACATGTATTCATTCATATGCTTTGAAAGTTCATCTGGGACCTTCATGCCAGGCTGATGCTCAGTTCCCCACAGTATTTCAACTTTTCTACATCCTGTTGTTCTGGGGTGTGTGTGTGTGTGTGTGTGTGTGTGTGTGTGTGTGTGTGTGTTTTCCAGACTGTCCTTGAACTTACAATGTAGCCTAACTGCTTCAAGTTCTTGGCACTCTTCCTGCTTCAGCTTCCTGAATGCTGTGATTATTGGCCTGAATTACCACACTCAGTGTAGTGCATTCTTAAATCATTGACTCCGGGGTGGAGACTCTTATTTGTTTTATTTAAACTTGATGTTACTTCAATTATAGCTGAGAAAAATTAAAACTCTGGCTGAGCATTAGATTATTCATATACTTATCTTTTTAATTATCCTCCTGACAATTAGACTTTATGATAGGGACCCAGAGAAGGGGCAGGGCAGGATTTGGGGTGGCAAGCTGTCATCTGGGAACCTTCTCTTCCAATTGCTAAATGGGGCTAAAGAATGTGCCCTCCACAGAGACAAGGTGAATGCCAATGAAAAGATGAAACTGGTTCCCTATCAAGGATTTCTGAGAGAAAGCTGACAGAGAGCAGGTAAGGGTAGATTGGCAGCCAGTGCAGAGACAACTGTCTCTTGAGATAGGGGCTCAGCACTGAGCCATTCAATCACTGGCTATGAGCTTGTGCAGCTGTGGAAAGCACTGGCAAATGAAGCTCTAGTCTTTCCTTCAAAGTTTAGAAATAGTCTGGAGATGTTTCTAGGATTCAGTCATCTACAGAAAATGAAGTTTAGTGCAATACATGCCAAGAGTTTGATTTAGTGCTCAAATTTCAAAACTTAAGATGTGTGTGAATTTATTAAGAATAGTATCAAATGAAGATGGAAATTAAACATATTTTAGTTTACTTTTTCAAGTCCAGTATAAGAAGTCTTCTCTTAATGGATGAGATATAAAGTCTCAGGGAGGATGAAGAACTTAGCTATGTGCATTTAAGTATGCCTGAATTGGAAGTGCTCTCTTCCTCATTATAATTTACAGAACAATTGGAGATGAGTTACCCAGAAGCTGAGCAGATGCAGAGAGAATAGAGTGAAGTGATTCACCATTACCATATCGCTGATGGACCCAAAGAGAGTATCAGATTTGAGTAAGAGCACAGATTCTCCATTTCCTGTGTGTCACTGAAGGAAAATAGATACATTATTGTACCTAATAGGAATAAGAGCCAGCCTAGCCTCATCCCTTCCGGGGATAAGTGGGGATCCACTGAGGACCGGAAATAAGAAAGGAAGGCACATGGAATACATGAAAGTTTCCTGGGAAGATATTTTAGATTATTGCTGCTCTAGGGCAGTAAGTATCATTTGTTTTTGCTTTTAGAAGGGAGGAACACACTACAGGCTTGACTTAGTGATGTGTAGTCTTTTCCTACTCTGAGTGTTCACCCCATCCTTTCTCACGCTTTCATATAAGGAAAGACAAAACAAAGTGTTTTTACCTATTCTCAGTACAACAGAATACTCCCGTGCCTATGATGTTCTATATGTGGGAATTCTCAATATATTCTTTGGTAGATCCACTTAATTCAATTCAAAATGCATACTGTTTATTTAGAGATATTACCAGAGCTTAGTGCTAAAAGATCCCCCACACAGAGTGCCAATCGAAAGGCTTAGTCTCTGATCTAAGGGCTATAGACCACATTTCCCATGACTCCTTCTCCAGTTCACAGTATTTTGGAAAATACTCTTACTCACTGATTTGTCATAAAGGTATTACACTGCTGACCACCACAGGGTAGTGTGAGGCTCAGAGCTTCCAGACCCTTCCTGTCACTAATTAATTCTTTAAGGTTCTTATGGATCTACCTTATATAGGGACAATCAAGTACATGACTACCATAGTAACCAATTCAAACTTCAGCTTCTCTCTGCTATACAGAGTAGGTTATAGATCTCAACATTCTTATCATGTCCTGGGCTTTCTGATTCTCCATTCTGAAGTTACCTAGGGGTTCCTGCCCTCCTCTCCATTTCCTTCTCTTCCTTCTCCCCTCTTCCTTCCTTCCTTCCTTCCCTCTCTCCCTCCCTCTCTCTCTTTCTCTCTTTCTTTCATAGGTTTTTCTTAGTGATATTGACAAAAATATCATCCTACAACTTCTGCTACATGACATTGCCTAAGGCCCCACAAACATGAGATTTACTGCCTTCACACCTATGCCATTTACCTCAGGGCAGATTTGCTCAGTGTAAGACTATCTTGTAGGTCTTATTACTGTCATGACCAGAGTCTCTAGTACCTGACTTTCAAAGGGTTGCAGTCTATCCCAGTGTGGAAGGCATGATGGTGAGAATAGGAGACAGAAGCAGGTCAGTCGAATGAGGCAAGGACCCCAGAGCAGCAGCAGGGATGTCCTTGCTAGAGACCAGAGAAGACAGAGAGGGTTCTGGTTCCTAAATCCATGTTTTATCTCCCTTCCATGGAAATTAGATGTGACTGAAACTGAGAGAAGTCTCCTGGACACCTTGCAGATGGGCAAACAAGATCGATTGGCTGAATCCCTTCCTATTCCTCTTCCAAGTTTGTGCCATGAGTCCTTACAAAGGCCTCCAGACCATCACCTGTGTCACATCCACTCCTCAGAATGCATGTCTGCTGTAGAGAAGTTCTGACTTGTTTCTTCCTTCCAGCTCCCAATAAGTAAAAAAGGCTTTTCTAATATTTACCATTTGTGAACTGTGATTTTAAATTCTTGCATTTGTGAGACAAGAAACTGAAAGCCACCAAGTTTGGGTGGCTTTCGTGAATGTCCAGTTTTGAAGGAACCTAGCTTCTCTGTCCCCCTGCCCTTCAACTAAGCCCTCAAAGAGCTGAGAAAGAGCTTGTCACTCTGAAAACCACTTCTAAGTTCACTTTATTAGTGGGGAAATGTCTCTGATATCAATAACATAAAGTTGAGGTTTCCTCACATGGCTGGGGCACAGGAAGCAGATAATTTAATCAGAATCAGGTACAGCCTTTAGAAGCCCACTCCTAGTGACCTACTTTTTGCAGAGAGGCCACCTTCTAAAGAGCTTACACTTTTCAAAGTAGAGTTTCAAGGTAGAGACTGTATGTTTAATACATGAACCTGTGGGGGAGATTTCAGATTCAAACCATAGCACTCAGCAATTCATCTTTGCCAGACATATGAGACATACAGTCAGTCATTAAGCTGCAATCAATGAAAGACTATGGTTCACCCAGATAAAGCCAAATTCCTCTAGATTCCCCTTCCTGCTGCTCTATGCTTTTGCCATCATCAAGGACTTGAGGGGAAAATTGATGTTACCAAAGATGACACACATAAATCAATGTCTGGTATTTATATAATGTCACAGGTAAATTATTAATTTTCTCTTGACAGGAACAAATGTATAGTAACATTTACTAATTTTGTCTAATTAAAAAAGAGGGCAATTATATACCAAAGCCTCCATTTACTGGAATCCAAATAATAAGACTTGATTTAATCAACTTTTTTTCTTCTATGGTCAGAAGGATATTGTAACTCTTATCAGACTTTCTGGGACTTTCCCTCTTAAGAGGTATTCATAGATTGTGTTGTAAGGTTGAGCAACACACAGCTCCTGTTTCATGTATCCTTCCAATACCTAGCACCATGCAAAGCTACCAAGTCCTGAGACTTGTATAGGCTCAATAAACCTGTGTGTTGGTTAATCCTTTGTAGCCCCAAATCTGTGTCCCAGGCATGTAACTGGAATTCTCTGTGTATAGGCACTTTTGGCAATTTTTTTTTACATAGATGAAGTCATAATTGTTTATAAATCCTTACTATGGACAGGCCACATGATCAGTGACTATGTGATAAAGAACATGGCTGTAGGAGTCATCTTTCAGCAGTCAATATGAGGATCTAAAGCCAAAATGTCCAGTTCATCAGGTTATATAGTACCAGAACTTTCTGAGCTTTCTGCAATTTGGTGGAAGATGAGGTATTCTTTCGAGGTAGCATGAGGTACCCTCATTATGGGATCAGATGAGTGGTGTGTTGTCAGGGTTCAAAAATCTAAAT
>JADRCH010000102.1:12731232-12751599 GCA_019843965.1 Rhynchomys soricoides
GAGTTTTCTATTTCCTGTGCAGTTTGTTACCAAAGGACCAGCCTATTCAGTGCAATCAACAAATAACATTTCAAAAATCCATGCATAATGGCAGCAACCTTTTAAACTGTCAGAGTAAATATAAAACGGTTTCTCTGCCTTGTTTCTTTGAACGCTTTATGGACATCATAAGTAATAATAATATTGCTGCTGTCAGAAGAACATTTCTGAAACACAGATTTCACCATGTACGTTAGCATCCTTCAACTGGCTTAGACAAAGGATCCTTGGGCTCATAGACACATCCCTGAATAACGAACCCTGCCTGTTCTTCTCTCTTGTTCCCCTACTCCATGTGTATTCTTTATCCTGTCCACCTCTTATTCCCTGAATAGTTCTTGAAATCATCTCATCTCTTGTCTTGTTTTGTTTTGATTTTGTTTGTTTTTTGCATGTCACGTCTCATCTCTGTTGGTCATGTTTAAAATCTGCCTGTACACGAAGACCCAATGGAGGAATAAGTCATCTCCTATGAAGTCCTTGCACGAAACACACAGCAAGAAACAGGGGCTTGCTTTCTAAACTGAGCCATCTTCCTTGCTTTTGTTCATGGAATATTTTTATTTGTTTGTTTGTTTTCCCTCTACGTTGTATACAAATCTCGCAAAAGTCTGTCTTAAAGAGCAATGTGGTAGAGATCTCTTAGATGTGGAGATAATAATAGTCTTGCTTGAAACTAGTTTGTCTGATTTTCTCATGAAAAAATCTAATCAGTTTCCATTAGTTGGTTTGTTTGCTTGTTATAGTTCTTGTCACCTGGCTTCTTGTTTGAGTCATCAAAACCAAAGCCTTGCCTCTATACTAAGGCTTTTAGTAGTCTTCCAGGAGTTGTTTTGTTTTTTATCACACTCTGTGCAGCATTGTGTCATTAACTCATGGAAACCAATCTGCGTTCACCTTGGTGATACTCACCTTAGAGAGAAGAAAGAAGCCCTGCCTGTTCACCCTTCCATTCCTCATCACCGCCCTTCTACATCTGCCTGCCCAGACCTCGCCCTTTAGTGTTCAGGCTTAGTCTCCAGGTTCCTTCTATTACAGCACAGATCTACCAATAAACAATGAAACTGTTAGGTGGAAGCAATGGCTAAATACCAGTCCCTTACTCACGTGTGCAGTCCCCCCTCCTGCCACCCAGAAGAAGTCTGTGTTCGTGGTTCTTTGTCTAAAAATAACTTATTTAATGGGCTGTTATCTCTCCCATTGCAGTTTCTAGATTTTGTTCCCTTTCTTTGCCTTCCCTTTTAAAATCTGCCTTTTATGCCCCTTCTCCCCAATACCAAAGCTGTTAATGCATGGTGAAAAGGGTGAACATCTCCTCAATGTCTTTTCCAGGGAGCTGGGAGGATTAAGATACTCCATGACTTTTCACTCACAGTTACAGTCATGGAAAACATATTCTCGGAAAACTGTATCTGTTTGAAGCCTGTACAGACATCTTCCCTTTCTTCCCATTCTCATAAGGGTTACAAATATTGGTGTAGCATTTACACTGTTTTAGTTTTTAATGTATAGATGGTTAATACATATATTTGCAAAGGTTTTATGTAAATTATGCATTATTTTTTATAAGACATTTGAGCTTTTGTATTTGAAGATTCTAGCGGCCCTCTATCTGATCGGAAGAATAGCTGTACAGACTCTTTAGAATTTAGTGGACTGTTATTTCAGCAGTGTGTGTAGTAGATGCATAAGAATAAAAGAGTGGAAAGGGTAGAAATGGTATCTTACTGTGAGATGCCCTCTCTGAAGAACAATATGTGTTAATATGTGGGACAGCTTTGATCTGGTGTGATTTTCTTCGTTACATCCCTTTTCTCTGAAGTGAGAAAAGGAAAACTGGAAGTGGATCCATACTTGATAGATAACTGTCCTTGTTATTGTGTAGACCTGTGCTGTGCTACAGCCAGAAGGTATGTCTTAAGGTTTGACTTTGGGTCCTGGAGAACGTTGGACTTATGAACAGTTCTTACTTTTTATTTTTTTATTTTTTAGGTATTGTGGCTACAGGGCCCATGACCTCTCAATTGCTAGGCCACCACTCTACCACTGAGCTATCCTCTGTCCTTGATACACATTAACAGAGGCATTATCACGACAGAAAACATCAAAGTTCTTTCCTTCTGTGCTTATGATGTGTATCTTCTCCTTCCATGTCTTCCTCAGTGTGGCTCCCCTGTATAGTTTACCACTCTTGCATCATATTGTTTAGCAGATACTCATAATTGTGTGAGTCACATACCTTGTAGTGCTTTGTAACTGATTAATAAACATATACATAGATCCTTCTTAGGCTTCTTCTGTGTGACACCAATTGGGACTTACCCATGTGAGTAGGTGTAACTGAGGTATATAGGTTCTGAAGATATGCCTTGCTGGTTCATTAGAGCTGCCAAGAGCAGAGAGTAGACAACATTTTTGTTTTCACTCTGGAAAACATCAAACATGTTTTTTTCTTGTACTCTTTCTGTTGTATTCTGTTGGATATTTAGTATGTTTCCAATTAAGAGGCATTGGTAGAATAATTATCTATCAAATGCTGTTTAGTTGAATGAAAACTAAATATGAATTTCTAAAGAATCATGTTTTAAAAAATCTATGTCATATAACTCTCTATCCGAGACCCGAGTGATCTTAGTTCTTGGTAAGTTTTCAGAACATTAAAAACTTTTAAAAACATATAACATACTGGATTGTAGGTGTCAATAAGTCCTTGTGTATAACACACACACACACACACACACACACACACACACACACCACTAGAGTGGAGAAATTCCAAGCATTTGATCTAAACTCCCACTTTTATAAAGAAAGTGGCTTTTTGTCCTGTTGACGAGCTACATAGGTTAGCTGATCACCTCCACTATGAACCCCTTGCACAAAGCTATCAGGACTGTGACACCATTTTTATAAGTGAGTTTCCGTATTTGTGCTTCTGTACAAATATGAATATAACCATCCTTGTAGTCAGGAAACAGGTAGGGTATGAGATCACTGTTCTTACCCAGCCTCATACATTTTATGACACGCTCACTTGCAAACAAGCAATACTAACTGGCTGCAACATCATATAGCACACTATGATGGACAGTTTTGCTTTTTAAGTGTTATACTTGATAACTTAGACATTTATTTAGCTGATGATGGGGGGCATTCAAATGTCCTAGAAGACGTGTCATGAATGTTCAAAACATGATGGTTTCCAATAGACAAACAAAAGCAAGCAAACTGAAAGTCCATTAACAGAATGGATAGGTAGGTCAGGGTATGTGTATAGACCTTGATATGAAAACAAAACAAAACAAAACAAAACAAAAAAACATGCTTGGAATCCAAGCGCATGCTATGGAAAGATGAATAGCAAAATCACTGCTGAAGTATAAATAAATAAAAACAATGTAAAGGGTCCTCCTACTATTATTAACTACTAAGGAAATACCAGTCAAAGCCACAGTACATTCACACATACCAGCCTGGCTAAAAATTAAGAAAGATAATTGCAAGTGTTTGCAAGGATGTGGTATGTTGCTGGTGGAAATGTAAAAAGAGGCATCCACATTAGGAAAAAAAATAATTTAGCTGTTCTCCAAAATTAAACAAATAGCTAGACTATGACTTACCACTTTCACTCCTGTGTTATATGACATAAGTGAAAACACAAGCTCACACAAAAATATGTTGATGACTGTTTACAGCACTGTTATTTCTTGTTATTCAAATGACAGACTTCACAACATCAGACTACTATTTTGTGATACCAAAGAAAGAATTCAGAGGAGTCCATAGAATTTTGGAGGACTGTAATGTGCAGGGATGACTTCCTAGGAGAAAGCAGTTTCTTGGCTTCCTCCAAGCAGTAGCAATGTTTATACATAGGCATAAGGAAGGGAAACTGGGTCTTAGTGTTCAGGGTTGTATTGATGTCTAATGGGCCCTTTCTACTTGTCTCCAAGACCTCATCTCTTTTTCCTGTTACATCATTTTCAAAAGACGAGCAATGCCAGTGGCCCTTCTCCCACACCAGCACTTTCTTTTACAATCTGTCTGCAAGGACGAGGTCACTATGACTGGGTCAAGTAATGACATGTTACCCATACTTCTAATAATGAAATTGGCCCAAATTCCATCATTTCCAATGGATAAACTGCATCACACTTACAAAACGGAAGCTACTCTATAATAAGTGTGTATTTAGCAGCAAAGCATGCTATAAATTAGACGACCTCATACATATTATGCTAAGTGAAAAGGGTTATCACAAATGTTCACATTTTATATGATCCTATTGATAAAAAAGTCCACAATATGTGAATCCATATAGAAAATGTAGATTAACGGTTGCTAGTAGCTGTCATATAGCATAGCAACTATTAGTGGGCTTAGAATTTCGTTGTGTAAGGTGATAAGAATGTTCTAAATGTATACTGTGATAGTAGCCAACCACTTTATGACTAGTATAAGACTATTTAATTAAATTCTTTAATTTGAATAAATTTAATGGCACATGAATTATAGTTATGATATAAAATAATAAGACAGGCAGGGAAGAGAGTAGGAATGTGAAAGGAATACATGTCTTCTGCAACAGTTTTTAGAAAATTCAGTAATATGCTGTCCAGGGTTATGTATTTGTTCATTACACCGTAAGTGTTAAGGAAGCAATGACTGTCATGTAAACAGGTAAATGTAGCTATAGCATGCAGTTCTGTTCTCACCTCTGAGGTTCACAGAGGCCATCTCATCTAACTTTAGAGATGGGTGGTTCTGGGAAAGACTGCTTTCTTTCATTTTGATGTTTATCTCTAACATTTACAATATATATATTATCTTAAGCAGTGGCTATCATGAAAGCACCAGGCAGCAAACACTTCAGCATGACCTCTGAATGCAGCCCGATTTACTTGTGAAGGAGATGGTGTACTTTGTATTAGTGGAATAGTCTGTGTTCATTACATTTCTATTTCCTGGAGAGATTGCTAGGGAGAGACAAAGGATAACACCACAAAGTGATAGCACATTCCTTACCCAGAACATCAGTGAGTCAGTGGTCGAATAAGCCTGAAGGATTTGTTGTCTCACAAGCAAGATAATTTTATTTTCTTCTCAGAAAGTAAAGAATTTTTTTCCCTTCTTTGAGAGAGAATAAATAAACTATGGTTTAAACATGGCAGAAAGGGCAAATGACATGATAGAATAAACCCTTTTTGAAAATAAGTATTGTACTCCCGGTTTTAATCATGTTTTTCTATATTGCAAATGCCTTCTAGGTCTCTGGACACTAAGGTAAATCTGCTATCCAATGTATCAAGATGTTTATTACTTTTAGAAATGCATGAAATGCACTGTGATATAGGACTGACTAAGGTGTCAGAGAGAATGGCATGTGTGACATGAAAATATGACTCAGCTTCTGAGCCAGTATGAATGACATAAAAGTATAAATCAGCAGCTAAGCCAGTAGCATGAATGACATAAAAATATGACTCAGTAGTGAGCTAGTGGTATGAATGACATAAAATTATGATTCAGCACATGAACCCGTGATAGGGAAACCAGAGCTAAAAATGCCCATCTTCCAGTTTTCTGCCCCATAATTTTCCCCATCACTTGAAACTACCAGCTTCCTCGATGTTTTGATTGGTTGGAATGCCATGAAACTCTGTTAGAATATGGTTTCAGTTAATCTTAAAACATTCTGTTCTGAGAGAGTTTTTAGGATAAATTATTTATGAGGCATAAAAAAACCAAACACCCAAAAAAAGAAAAAAAATCCTCCCACTATACCTTGAGGTCTGAAACTTCATTTGAGGAGTGAAATTTCTGCAAACGTGTGTTCCTAGTTTGCAGAAGTCTAGTCCCATCTTAATCCCCATGCTTCCTGGTGAACTGTCCTGTAGGACCATCAGAAGTCTAGTCCCATCATAATCCCCATGCTTCCTGGTGAACTGTCCTGTAGGACCATATCCTTGTTTCCCAGGAGGGCAGATGTTTCTGTTGCCCTGAATTCTGTGGCCAAGCCCTGGGAACCTCTGAAGATGCTCACAATGAACTTGTCTTCTCAAAACTTCTGGAAATGCTCTGGGATATTTTTTTATCATGCCCTATTTGTGCAGAGAGTAAATTTCATTACCATGAAAGAAATAGTTTAAGGAAACTTTGGGTTTAAATGATAGAGTTTAGTTGAATTTTAGTATTATGTAGTAGAGAGAATTATATTCAGAGGTATATTTTTAATTGGCTAACTTCAACCCCACTATTACCTGCACAAACACAAACAAGCTACATGGATCTTGATAGGTACCTTCGCTGTCTCCATAGTCTCCTGTAATGTTAATATTCAGTGGTTCCAGAGATAGGACCACAGAACTGAGCTTCTGTCTTCTTTTCCATGACAAATACCAAGTGTCCTTCAAACCCTAATCAAAGCAACCCTGTATAGTGTGATATTGATTTTCAACCTTATTCTGAAAGCTTTTTAAAGTAAACTTGATTGGTACTGCTAGCCAACTCATGATGGGCATTTGGTACCTGCCAACCTGGCATTACCAACATAGTAATTTGATATGCACAGGTATCTTTTCGGCCATGTCTGTGTTTTAAGACCCACTTTCATTGAAAGTTTCAATATGAGTGCCTTATCTAGAGCCTTATGTAATAATCAAGCAGGATCCCCAAAATACCCTTTTTTGTAAGGAGATAGATTTGATAGGCAGTGATAGGTGTGGCAATAAAAGCAAGGGTGACATGAATCAAGGACAGCTACAGCATCAGAGCAGTTAAATTCACTTTAGAACCTCTGAAACCAAGAGAGTATTCCGTCGACATTTTAACTATTTTTTTAATTGGGTGGAAAAGGAACATGTTACTTCAAAGATATTTAGTTATAGCGAAATCAGTTCAGCTACTTGAAAAAGAATGTCTCCTTTTTTATCTCTGCCCTAGAGTATTCATAGAGTCTGCAAACACTGTCTGTTATTTTATGGGTTCCCCAAATATAACTCAGATAATTATCCTCATATTTGGCTCATTAAGCATTACATGCTTTTGTGAATCGCTGAGATATGACAGCAGCCCAGCAGAGGAGTGGGTTCCTAACACATGGGGAGAAGGCTTGACTGTGTTCTACAAGTTTTATTTTCAAGTCTGTGGTTGTCACTTGAGGACATGCTCTGACATAATTAATGTCTGGTGTATTCTGCCTCTAATAGAAACAAAACAAAACAATCCCAAAAATCAAAACAATAACAAAAACAACAACAAACAAACAAATCAAAACATAGTCTCATTTGCAACAAGTCCAGACTGTCAACCAGTCCCAGAGTCCACAAATTTATCTTTGAGGCTGGTGGTATGTCCTGCAGTCACAGGAAAAGCAGAACATTCTTCAGAAAGTGGCTCCTGAGTCCTTGGATGCGGGAGTTATGGTATGCCAGAGAACCACCTCATCAATCTCTCTTGGTTCCCCAACACAAGCCAAATGGATCCCTGCAGCAGTGGATTTTTCTTGCCAGTATGGTAGTTGTTGTTTTAGCTGGGATTAGTATGAGGCCAGAACTACATATTTGGTTCTTCCAGTATTTACATTTTAATCTCTGAAGAATCATCCACCAGAATTTTAAATTTAGGAAAGAAAATAATTTTTCTTGCATGAAGAAATTTTTGTGTTATCTAAGAAAGTAGGGTTTTAAAAGAAGGTCAATTAAAACAATCTACAGTAGTCTCCTGTGAGTTTTCTAATCTCTCTACCCCTATCACCACCCCTGAGTTAACATTTAGCATATGATTGATAAACTTGCTTCAATGGTCTTGTGTATTGATGTCTTTCACCTTCTGCTGTCTGGTCATTTCCTCTGTTCCATGTACTATATGTTTTCTCTGCCTCTCTCAAATCAATGCACATGGGGATATTTATCTGTATGTGTCATTTGTCTAAGCCTGGCATGTATCTACTTTTACCCCATTTTATACTAGATTTTACTCTGTGTTAGAGTATTACATGTAAAAACAATTATTGAAAGGAAAATAACTGGGGCTGGAGAGATAGTTCAGTGGTTAATAGTATCTGCTGCTCTTCTAGAGAGAACCTGGGTTTGGTTCCTAGCACCCCTATTGTGGCTCACAGTTTTCTCTAGCTCCAGTTTGAAAGCGTCTAATACCTTCTTCCAGCTTCCATGAGCACCAGACATACATGTAGTATGCAGATATACATGCAGAATACCAATACAAATAAATTAAAAATATAAGCAGAAGTAGAAAAACCACTTGCAAGTTGTATTCTAATATATTGCACAGTCAAAACTGTAGGCTGATTCCTGATCCCTTCACTACATTGCCCCAACTCCATTCCAAACTGTTGCTGCTAAGGGTCTCACTTATTTCTTACCCTAAGGGACCCAGGGCAACCCCGTGATTGCTGTTGGACTTGATAGCAGATACACAGGTGGGATAACTATCCTTTGGATTCTTTCTGTGTGATGAAAATTACTGTCCTCCTGACGTTCTTTGCTAAAATGTGACTACTATCTCCTTAGTGAGCTTGACATGAATATTCTACCTTCTGGAAACCAAGATGCTAAAGAGGTTCACTGACAGACCCTGCCTGCTACCTTGCAGAGTGCCATCTTCAAGTGTCCCCAGGGTGGAAAGCACAGACAGAGAGGAAGCTCTTTTGCATCTTCCGCTAATGACTCTGTCCCCTATTGCTGAGATAGTGACCCTCCTGACCTGGTCAGATTCCCAAAGTCACATTTTGAATGTTGAACTTCACATACAAAGTTCAGTCGATATTATCCAATCATGTCTTTACTAGAACTGTGCAAACAGCAGAATGTCTAAGCCTCAACTTAGCCAGCTGGTTTTCATGCCAGAAATTGTATTACAAAAATGAAATGGTTAAATAGCATCCTAAAGTTTTGTCCCTATAGTGGTCTTCCGTCTCTGCAGCTGTGGTATAGCCTGGACAGCTTTGGGCACAGGGACCTAGAAAGGATAATGATGGGAGCCAGAGACACAGACTCTGGATTCACTTCAAGAATGAACCAATGTTATTTTTCCCGCTTCTGGTTATGTATTGTTTAGATGACTGCTAGCATTGCAAGAAGAGCTTGATCAAATAGTGTTTTTGACTCCATCAACTGAATCCCTCCTTTAGCATTTCTGTGGAAACAGTATTTTACCCACTTATCTGAGATTTCCTTTGTTTTTCACTGAAGGACATTGCTCCTAGGCTTTTTCGAGCTCCTTCAGTTCTCTGCAGTCTTGGTCATATCTGGGTCAGGGTTTAACTTAAGAAAGGAATTGCTGATGACTGGATCCTAACACTATTGTACACAGTTGTACAGTTGCACACTATAAACTTTGGGTGTTGTCTAAATCATGGTTCTTAGTGTCTCCTGCTGTGCTACAGTCTCTATTTGTAAGGACTAAATAACTCGTTTCTAATTTGTGGTTCTGATGTTAAACCCTACTCATCCTCCATGAATTCTGTTACTGGCCTTTCCTTTGGTAGCTACTTGTTGGTTATTTGAAAATAAACACCAAGTAAGTAAGCTTAAGTATTTATGTAGAACCATATTTGGGAAGTATCCAGTCTCATTTTTAGGTAATGATGCCCGAAAGACACATCCACCTTTAGATTTTTGTACTGTTATTGTTTCTTTAATTATCTTGAGAATGACCACAAAAACATCATCTGACCAGGAGAGCACTGGATCACAATAAAAAGAAATTTGGTAGAGAAACTAGAGCAGTCATATATACAGCCATTATTCTTTCTCCCTTCCTGCTTACCTAACAAGTCCATACTTAACCTAACAAGGAACCACACATCAGTTCTGAAAGTCACCTCTAGATGTTAGTGAACATTTCATTCCTCCTGGGGCACACTGACCCATTTGATTGATGCTTTAATATCTTCTCTCAGCGTAACAACTAGCACTGGCTGTTTCTTTTAATTTCAAAAAACTGTTCAGTAGTAGCACAGGTCATTACTGATCAACTGACCCATACCCTGAATGACAGCAAAATTAAGTGCTTGCTATGAGTTAGAGATAACCTGCAGGCTATCAACCTATTGGTGATAAATGGCACACTGTAGTGGCCCAGCAATATGTACATGATTGTCTGATTCATATTCATTTGTACATGGAGGAAGGGTGCTGAGATAGCTAAATAAGTAAATCGCATAATGCAATTAAACCTACTCTATTAGAATGCTTTGCTATCTTCATCCTTCTTGCTGACACTGTGTTTATCAGCCCTCAATCCAGTGCAATTAAACTGATTAGCCAATACGAAGCTGCTGGAGTATGTATGAGGGTTTATTATTATTATTGTTGTTGTCGTTGTTGTTGCAACTTTTTATTTGGATGCCCTGTAAGTCAGATGTCATGTTCTCATGGTACAAGTTATGTATGATGTACATAAATCTCTTTACTGGATACATTACAGAAGATGCAAGAAGCCTTAATTTTTCTAAGAGCATCCAGGGCCCCAGAATTGCTCATTGGCTTATCAGCATAGATATTACCTCTTAAGCAACACATAATATTTTTCGCATGCTGGAGTGCTACCTAGCAGACTAGGCTTTAGCACTTTCTTTTTCACAAACAAAACAATAATATCCAGGACTTAACTGTACCTGTATTCCATCTTTCACCATTCATGTGTCTTTAATGATTAATATGCTAATGACACTTCCTAGTAGAGATGAATGACCAGCATGCAGTATACAATATCAGAGTTCTTTTCTAACTACATGTGTAAAATGTGTGCAGTAGTCTACAGCAGAAATGATTCCCTTTATCTGGAAGAACATAGAGGCCAAGGTAGGTTAGAAATCTTGCCCAAGAGTTAATCCTGAGATTTGCTGGAGAAAAACCAGTTCTACCATTTTTAGCCAAATTTAAAGCAAGCTTTGTTAAATATTAAATATTGAATAATGATGAAGAGATGGACTTTGGTAAAGATCATTCCCTGGAATTTTCCAGCTAGAATGAGTCTGAGTCATATATCAAAGAGGTTTGTTAAGAACAGACTTTAGGCCTCCTTACTTTCCCCTGAGGCTTTGTTATTTTCCAAGAACTTACAATTCCCAACATTCCAGGAACTTACCTGATCCCTGAACTGGTGGGATTTACAGGTTCATTTTGGGCATTACACACAATCACACAGCTAGAAAGAGAATCTTGATTCGATCATAACTTTTAATTCCAAAGCTCACATTCCCCTGTAACTCAGCTGCATCTTGATAACAGATGCAAAATGAAACAATATTTTTTTCTTCCAATACGAGTTAGTGTACTTCTGTTGTACAAGTTCTCTGTCACAATCATATAAATGTCAAAGCAGGACATAGCTTTTATTGTGGGACACTAGTGCCGTGCAGTATTGTCAACTTTTACAGAAGCGCTCATCCCAGAGGGCTCAAATGTGTCTGTGTTTTCAGAAAAATAACAAAAGATTTAAAGGATTTCTTATGAGCATCAGACCTCCATTGTCATAGAGACATCTTAGGTGACTTTTCAGAAGTGACTTTGCTGTGCCAAATAGGACAGCTCATTAAGAAATGTTAGACAGACACATACACTGCTCCTTTAAAACAAAAAACATAGATGTCCATAAAAAACATTGATTTCTTTTTTAAAAGATTTATAGTGCTCTTTGTATAGAGCATTCTTTTTGCTTAGAGCTAGCAATCTGCTCAAAATTCAGTTACAGAGCACCTGAACTCTTGATTGTGATAATGTGATAAAATAGGTATCTTTTTTTTATTTTTAAATGTGGTAACAAATGTAGATTAATGGCCAGGAGAAAATATAGAAGGTGTTCCTGCTGTCAAGTTGACAAGTCAAGTATTCACTTGTTTTAGGTAATACAGATACAGTATATTTAACAATATAAAATAGAACATTTAATAATCAAAATGTTCCAACAACCAAAACAAACTATATAATAATAGCTGGTGTTTTACTCTTTAACGTAGCATATAGTCAAGATGTTCACTAAATGACTATTATTGCTTTTACATATGAATTAGTATACATCACAAAAAGATTGTGCATAAACCTAGTGAGAATGAAAATTGGAATTGAATGGAAATGAACCCTGGAATTGTTATTAGGTTGTGGTCTATGAGATTTTATAGTGTTCTTGGAAATAAAATGAACAGTGTATACTGTGTTCTTATTATCTTATTCTGCAAATGATGGTCTCAAGGTTTCCTCATGGTTTCATATATTTGCATATTTATAATTTTTAAAATTTATTCAGTAAACATGTGTTGGGTCTCAGAGTTATTTGTCCAGTGGGGATATGAACAATGAAAGTGATCCAAGCATGCTTTTCTTTCATGAAACCTATTGTTGAGACTGAAGGAAGATGCAGTGATACACATGAAAAAATTAAAGATTAGTGTGAAGTGTAAGAGAAGAGATGATAAGAGTGATGTAGCCAATGCAGAATTTCTGAATTTCAGGTAAAGTTTCATGTAAGAATGCATCAGCTAAGCTGAACATGAAATACATGAATGAGAATTAAGAAAAAGTAGGCAAAATAATATTCTTGACAGAAGGAAATGTGTGTGTGTGTGTGTGTGTCTGTGTGTGTATGTATGTATGTATGTATGTGTAAATAAATAAATAAAGAATAGATGTTAAGAGTGCTTAAATCCCTGGAAGAATCGAGACAGTCTCTATAATTTTCATTTAGTGTAGATTGACTCAGCATGAACTTGGGGATCTCTGGGCCTATTGCAAGAGATATCAGTAAGAAGCCAATGCTGAAAGGCTTGGTCAGTTGTGTCAGAAAATAAGAATGTTAACTAAAACATGTTTAAAGATAGGGAAGTATATTTGAATTACACTTTTGCACAGTTCATGCTATGGTTTATGGGAGGAGCAACAGTAAGGAAACTGAAAGGATGTTGGGAGATAATTCCTACAAGTAATGTAACTGAAGACAGTGATGGCAACGATAGAGAAGAACAGAGAAGAGACATGCATGAAGAGCTAAGTCTGAAAGATGCTTAGGAGAGAGACTTGGTAGAGTTAGGAATAAAGAGAGGAGCAAAGTAAGCAGGAAAACCATTTTGTGGAAGTAGTTACATAAATATTGACAACTGCTTTTGTGTAATTTAGTGTCTTATAGTAGATTATCATTTTCAGTACAAACAATATAATCAAATATTAACTATTAGACTTTTAGTTGTACTTGATTTTACTAGGTTTTAGATGATTATTTTTCTGGACAATACTTCTCAATATCTGTTATAATTATACTCTACACCATGTCATCATGAGATTGGTTTATTAAAATGCAGAAATTTGTGTGTGAGTTATTCGTAGAGATAGTTGTAATGGCTTTGCATGGTAGATGTCTTCAACAAACAACCTCAACCCTGGGGCTTAGATGGCTTCTATAATAGAACAGGTGTCCCAGGTTTTATCTAAGGACATCCACTACTTTAGTTTGTCTGCGTCTTTGTAGCACACAACACATTCTATAGAACCATGGTGTAGCCAGTTCATCATGGATTTAATTTTCAAACTCTGAGACTCAATGGCCACAATATGAGTCACCTGACATCTGATAGAAGCAGAATTTAGTAGTTTTTCCTTATGCTTTAGCTTTCTCTCCTTTGTTTCTTTTTGTCATTATAAGATTGAAAGTCCCTTAGTGCATTACACATAAACCACACAGCTCTCCTTGAAAGGTAATTTTCCAAGAATGTGTAAATGTGTGTATATATATATATATATATATATATATATATATATATATATATATCCACATGAATGCTATTTGTTTGGTTTTCTGTCGTTCAATGTTACATTAAAACGACAGTTTTCCATAAATATGAATGGCTTCTCCATTAAAACTTGGCAGTTATAAATGCAACACAGTAACAGTTTAAAAGCAAAACCTTTCCCATGTCCCAGGAGATTTTCAGATGACGTTGAATCCTAGGCAGCTGCCCACTGTGATGTGGAGATGTTATCGGTTACTGCAGAGAATAGTAATCAGTTAATATCTTCTCTCAGCTTTCTTCTATCTCCATTATCTAAAGAGATGATTCTTATAAACGATTTGATCTGAATTTATTTTTTCATTAAGGCAGATTTATTTACCTTTTCCTCAGTTCATGGAATGTACAAACTCTATTCTACTGTTAGCATTCTTGTTGTTCTGCTGTTCTTTCTCATACACTTCTTATCTCTATGAGGTCATTGTAGAAAGTTATTGCATCTTGATTAGCATCCTCAAAACCTAAACCACTGTTTGATCTCGATAGGCATACTAATAGACATCTTGTAAAGATATGTATTATTGAGTAAATTAAGGGATGTTTTGCCAATTATGAAATTGTGAATATACATTTATACTCTCTATTAAAAGTTGAATGTCTTTATTTTAGGAAATAACAAGTGACCCTTTACATTTTCTTTGAACATAAGATAAGCGTCTGTAACCTCCATGCACTCTGCAGAGAAGACCTGTTCAATGTGACAGTATGTTGGCCTCACAGTATATGAGGTTAGCTGCAGTGCAATGCAGAAACCACACAGATCTACTCTTTCCCATCATTTCTGTTTTCATTAGAGCTTGGGAAGAGGTAGAGTGGTGTACAAATTACAAACTAAATGTTAAAGACAACGGTGGCTGGAGAGATGGCTCAAAAGAAAGGGCACTTGCTGCTCTTCAGAATATTTGAGGCAATTCAGAACTATTGGTAATTCCAGTTCCAGAGGATCTATTGCCCTCTCCTGACATCTGCAGGCATCAGACACAGACATTGTAGTTATAATGTGCATGCATCCAAAACACTCATACACATGAAATAAAAATAAATGATCTTTTAGAATAATGAACCCTGGGTTGGGGTTTAGGAGAAGTCATGAATATACTTCATCATTGTGTGATTAACTTTATGGAAACAAGTAACAATTACACAAACAAAAGAGGAAACCCAGCCCTGCTGTGTTGTCTTTGGATTATGTAACCTGGTTTCTTTTATGTGACTCTCTGGTCTGATTTGTATAGCTAAACTCCAATATGCTTCCAGACCATGAACAGAATTTAAAGTTTATTTTAAGGCATTTATTTCATAAGAATGTTTCAGAAAAATGGGTTCTTGACCTTATAAAAAAAATCTTATCTTTCATTTGCCTAGGGAAGCGAATCCTTTTGGGATCTGACTAACAGGAAACCCATTGTGCTTAACAAGAATTTGTAGGGTCCACAAGAGCCTGGTGTTTCACAATACTATGTATATGTTAAGTGATTTTCAGTGTGTTTTCAGAATTCTTGACTTTAAATAATTTCACTGATATATATATATATATATATATATATATCCATATAAGTAGCCAAGGGTAGAAAGCATATACGCCATAATCTTATGTGGACTCTGAGATGAAAAATGGGATGTTGTTTACAATGAAAACTGAAATACTATTTGCAAAATTAAAACATAAGAATCAGCATGTATTTCAGAATTGAAGTCAAAGGGATGATAATTTTAATTCTCTTTTCTTTTTATATTGATATTTATAGTGGAAGTGGAACAAATAGAGAGGTGACTTAACTGTTGAGAGCACTGAGCACTGGTTGCTCTTTTAGTGGGCTTGGGTTTGATTCCCTGAAACTACATGATGTCTCCCAACCATCTGTAAAGGGATGGTTTGCCTTTGCCTGGCCTCCTCCACTCCAAAGACACACGTGATGCATAAACCTATGTGCTGACGAAGCACCTGTACATAGTTAAGAAACATTTTCAGGTAGTAGGGACACATAATATTTATATCACATTTAGTCATTTATAATGTTTCTTACATATATGATCTTATAGTTGCCACCAAAGAACACGGTTTAGTCATCCATTTCTGAGGATAAGAGAACCCAACTAGAAGACTATGAAAAGTCAGAGTTACCCGACATGATCAGCTGATTTCACCCTAAAGCACTTTTGATGGAATGGTTGCAGTTGCACTTTGAACCTCATGCCAATATGGTGTAGCAATAGGCATGCTTTGGAGTTAGAAGAGAAAAATATGAAATATATTTAAATGCAATACCCTTTCCAAGTAAAGTAATAACAGTTTAGAATTTGTGTGACATCACAAAGCTCTATTTGACTTCTAATTTATGAAACATGGCTCAAGGGTTTCATCAGTCCTGGTTTGTGACATCTGTGGCCTGATGTAGGTCTAATTCTATTACTTCATTTTATATTTTAAGATAGATTGTCACGTAACTCAGGCTTTAAATTTCTTATCTTCCAGCCTCTCTCTCTCTCTCTCTCTTTCTCTCTCTCTCTCTCTCTCTCTCTCTCTCTCTCTCTCTCTCTCTTTCTCTGTTAGACTGTGGTTACAGATGTTTGCTAACAGACTCAGCCTATAGAGTACCAGGGATCAAGACCAGGGCTTTGTGCTTCATGTGTTCTAGGCAAGCACTACTAAGTAACTATATCTCAAGCATTATTAATGATACAGCACAGGAAAGGGTCAAATAGCAGTTTCACTTGGTTAAAACTAATAGAATGACAGTGCCTTCCTCCCGCCCTTTTCTGAGGTTCACCAACTTTTAAGAAATACTCCTTATGTCTTAACTAGAACTTGGCTCTTAAGTGTTCCTGCTTAAAAAGGAATAATTGTTTCCAAATGGTGCATTAGAAACACTTTCCTTATATTGTTCTTACAGTATTCTTGCACGGTGGTGTGTGAGTGAGTGTGTGTGTGTGTATAAATGTATGTAATGGTTGGAATGGAGCCCAGGGCCATGCCTGTAATGGGCTTGTGCTCATCCATTTCACTACACTCCAGCCCCTGAGTTCATTATCTCTAAGGTTGGTGAGAATGGCTTATACATTGACTATATTCTGGTGATTACTTGCTGTTATTTTGAATTTTTTTATTTTCTTATGACCTTCTCTCAAATGTACTCACAATGGTGGTCCTGACTTTGACCCCCAAATCAACTGACAGAAAAAGTGTCATAGTTGATGGCAATGGTGAGGGACACACAGAGAATGAATGTTTATTTATCCTGCTCTCCAGATTCTACGAATTCCATACAATCTCCTTAAGGCTGGCACACAATGAACACCAATAGGAGACCTAACTAAAATGGAATTGTGGGTGGAGCTGGATTGCTACGTTCAAATTCTGAGTCCACAGTTTTCAGGCTGAATGATCTCAGATTAGACCTTCATGCCAAGCATTCTGGCAAATGCAAATTGGAGTAATCCTATATTACCTGGGAGATCTTTCATGAAAGCTGAATGATTGAATCTCTGAAGATGTTCACATCATCACTTATAAGCACACAGTAAATGGCAGGTCTCGTTTTTGCTTTCCACTCACATACTTTCCAAGTTTCTTGGCTTACCAGAACAGATAGAAAAACATTACTTGGTAGCTTTTTAAAATTTAATTTAATTTTTTATTGGTTATTTTATTTCAAATGTTATCTTGCTTCCAGGTTTTTCATCCACAAACCCATGTCCCATCTCTTCTCCCCTTTTGCCTCTATGAAGTGTTCCCCTACTCACCCAAGCACTCCAGCCTTGTCTGTCTAGCATTTCCTTAAACTGGGGCATCAAGCCTTCACAAGACCAAGGGTGTCTCCTCCAATTGATGCCAAATAACACCATCCTCTGCTACATATGCAGCTGGAGCCATTTAAAACACTATCTTCTGTTTCTGGGTGGGTTTTGGAGGAGCTGTCAGCCATGTCTGTTCAGACCTTTGTATTTTGTCTTTGATTTTCCTTGGGGCCTTTCCCACAGGAAGGAAAGGGGCAAGGGCTGGTAAAAAACAAAGCTTTCATCAGGAAAAGACAAGGTCTCCAAGAAGTTTCTGTTTATGGTTCTTTGGTTAGGCTAGTGTATTTACCGTGTAAGTATTCAAGAATGTCAACAGAGAAGCGTGACTTTCCCCCTTTATCATAATCGAGATGTCGGGCAAAGCAGGATTTTGTCACATGAGATCTTAAAATCTCTCTCTCTCTCTCTCTCTCTCTCTCTCTCTCTCACACACACACACACACACACACACACATACACACACACAATGGATGTGGTAGAAGACATGCCAAGATTGCAAGTTGATTTGCTTTGAAGCACAAATGCATTGATTCACTTCTATAGAACTACTTCCTAGAGGAAATGACCTACCCCTCCTTCCTAAAGAACAAAATCAATAAACTTCTAAGACCTTAAAATAATTCTTGCTTCCTTTCATGTTCCTCATCATTTCTTCCCTTCCTTATTTTGTGTGTGCTCATGTGCAAGTGTGTGTGCATGAGTGTGAAAGCATGTATATGTACAAATATGAACACATTGTGCTGTGCATGCCTGTAGAGGCCATTAGTCAACCATGTATTATTCCTAAGCAAATACCTACCTTGTTTCTTGAGACAGGGTTTCTCCAAAGACTCCGAAGCTCGCTGGCCAGCTAGCCAGAGAGCTGCCTGTTGCTGCTTCCCAAGCAAATTACAAATGTGTGATACTTTTAGGTGGGCTCTGGGCATTGAACTCAAATCCTCATACTTGCATACCAAGTATGCTATCAACTGACCTATTTACACCAACCCTTCCTTTCCTTTTGTTCCCTGAAGAATCCCAGGATAATTGCTGAAGAATTCTGTCCCAAGCTTCTAGTAGGGCTGATTAGGATGGTCATCAGTAAAGGTATCAAGAAAGATACCCTGCTTGCCTTCTAGTTCTGAGAAATTCAGACAGACAGCTAGGACATCAAAACATCTGGTGGAAGAAATTAATATGGCCGCTTCTTGTCCCTGGTCAAATGAAGTAATGAAGAAATGGAGAGGGGTGGGAATCATTCAAAGCCAGGCAAGGTCAAAGATCACTTCTAGATCCTTTCTATACAGAGCAAGGGGGAGAGAGGAGTAGCTCATACTACACAATTGTTTGCTTCATTTATTTGCTGAAGAATGCAGATAAATGTTAAAAATATACTAATATATGCTTGCTACTGTTATAAATCAATTATTTTATTTTGTGTATTTAAGGAGCCTAGCTTCTTTTTCTCTTTCTGTGTAGGGCATGAATTGAACATTGCTTCAATAATAACTGAGATTAAATATTACATTCTACCTTCCTATTCTCTCTCCTCTAAACATTAAGATCTTCTGATTCTTAAAGCAGATCTGTGCATAACTAGAACATTTACCCTGAGGCTTCTTCATGTACTCCCCTGCTCCCTTTCTCTGATACAGGCTCAACTGGTTTCTTTATCTAAAGGGCATCTATTAAAATAGAAGCAGGGAAAGCTAACATTTTTTAGATCTCCCTGTTTTATGTGGTGGATATTTAAAACTTGATTTATTTATTGTATAATCTCCTGCCTTTGTTTTTGACATTTTACAAATATGTTCTCAATATTTGGTTAGAGTTGGTAACACAGTCAGCTATGCCTCTTGTATTTCCTTCAAATATTCATGCATTGTTAACAGGCAAAAACGCATCAGTAAGAATGTATCTCTGTGCCTATTCATTCATGATCCTATCCTAGGTGGAGGACGGCTATATATTCTTATCAATTACCCTTTCATGAGCAATGGATTACTTTGAACACAGCTCAGGCCCCTTGTGGGAGTGTGAGCATTTGATGACCATAAAAATCTTTTAATATCCTTGTCATTTCCTCTAATGTATGGATTTACAAAAGCCTGCGGGACTTGGTATTTATTGAAAATTGAAATTGGCTTGAGTAGTCAGTAATAAAGTAAATTAATATATGATCTATTTTATGAAGAACATTGTAAATATAATTTAATACATCTCTCTCTCTCTCTCTCTCTCTCTCTCTCTCACACACACACATACACACACACACACACACAAACACACACAGAGATATTTTATTCTGGAAAGGCTCTCTCCACCTATGGTATCTCTGATAGATATAATCAGTGATTTTATTATGATTTCATGAAGCAAAATAGTTTAGGCCTTTTTTGAGTACTTGTTTCTTGATGATTTTTTTGAATCTCTAATCACTAACATAGAATTAGCCCCTCCTTTTCAAATGCATTGCAAAGCTTATAGTATATTAAACGCTTTGTTTAAGGCTGCACCCACACACACCTTAGGTTGATATATTTAACAGAAAACAGTCCTGTTTAGGAGAATCAGGCTATTATTATGTTTAATTCATCTTGATTGCAAACTTGCTTATGTGTTCCCATGGTGAGGAGTCATTTTCGTAGTGCACAATAGTCTGTTTGCTTCCTTACATAAATAAAAGTTCCTGATGTACCTTCTCTCTCTCTCTCTCTCTCTCTCTCTCTCTCTCTCTCTCTCTCTCT
>JADRCH010000102.1:12751609-12827610 GCA_019843965.1 Rhynchomys soricoides
CTCTCTCTCTCTCTCTCTCTCTCTCTCTCTCTCTCTCTCTCTCTCTCCGTGTGTGTGTGTGTGTCTGTGTGTCTGTGTGTGTGTGTCTGTGTGTGCATGTGTGAATTTGTAAAGGTTGTTAAAACAGGGCTTTAGTTGTACTTGCCTCTAACAATGCTTACTGGGTTTGGATTTTACTTAAATGTGAATAATGATATGGAGCTCAGTTCAAGATGATATGGGAAGGCCAGGCTGGACTGTAAAGGGCTCATCCATCACTAGGTGCTCTCCTAGGGGTTGGACCTTATGAGAGAGAGTATTCTTCTTGGTCCTCAGGTCAGTTTAAAAGATCACTTTGGCCTCCAGCATGTTCCAGTGAAGACTTGCCTTTGGTATTGAAACTGTTGTCTTCTTTGTTCTTCTGCTGGATGCCCTTTGAAAGTCAGGTCATCTCTTCCTACCATCTCCTGCTTGGTAGTGCTTCATCTTATGTGTTTGCCTGGGACTTAAGTCCACTCAAAATGTATCAGTGAGATATAAAAACAGTCTCTACTGAGGCTTTTCCTTTTCCTAGAACTTCAGGAGTCCTCTCTGAAGTTTGTGAAGAGCCAGATGTACTTGATCTCTGAATAGGTACATTGTAACTATGTGCAGAGTTATTTTGATTATTTGTCTCACCTGTCAGCCTTGGTAGTATAATACATAGTTCCATGATGGAAGACAGAGAATGAAATTCCTCTGATTTTTTTAAAAAGAAGTACTTGGCAAGTCATAAAAAGTACTCTGCAAATCAGCAGTTTCATAGGTAAAGAAAGCAGGTTTTGGAACTTTGATAAATTAGTATCCTCTGTCCCCATCCATACATACTGGGAAACTATGTATATTCTCTATCCTTTGTCCACCTCTACACTCATTCAATGTGCTAGAAAATCATATATATTCTCTACCTTTTCCCCAAGGTTTGAGGTATCTTGAAAATCTCATTGAATATGAGGTAACCACTTCTCAGACTAAATTAGAGATTTGGCCCCACAGTTACTTATCTCAGTTTCTTTGCCAGATGCTCAAATTCTAATTGAATTTGGGAGTTCTCACATTCATGCTCAGTTGTGTAGCAGTGTGAAGGCTCATTCTGCTGGAGGTTCCATCTTTGCTAGGCCAGCCTTTAGAAGATAACCCCTTATGCAGTTCCTGGGATTGTACATACTGATAGTGATTCAACTCAGAATATTTTGGTAGTGGGGGTCTGGTGTGGAATGCTCATTGTGATTTGTTATGTGAGCCTTTGCTTTAAGCTGGGTGATAATATCCTCTTCAATTTTCCAGGAGCCGACAGTGGTGAAGCTCTTCCTGACTCCATCCCGTCTGCCCCTGGTACGCTGCCTCATTTCATAGAGGAGCCTGAAGATGCATACATCATCAAGAGTAACCCTATTGCACTCAGGTGCAAAGCAAGGCCAGCCATGCAGATCTTCTTCAAATGCAATGGGGAGTGGGTCCATCAGAATGAGCATGTCTCTGAGGAAAGCCTGGATGAGAGCTCAGGTAAGAGGTGAAGCAAACTGAAGAAACCGAGGCATCTTCCCAGACTAATTAAGTTGGGGGGAGGTAACATAAGTACTTACTTCCACCTATGTGGATGCAGTTAACATTATCTCATTTTAGACATGTAAGACAAATGATCTCATCCTTCAATGACCTGACAGCTTCCTTTGTTGTTTATTCTAGTGTAGTTCAGAGTCATTTTTCATGCTCTGTGTAACTTCAAACACTCCACATTGTATGAAGTTAATATTCCCATTGGAAATTAAACCAGACAGTTGCTGTTATCATTTTTTGAATCCGAAATAATTCTGAGACAAATATTAAATCTTTCATCAAAACAATTTTAATCAGCATAATTTCAATCACTTTTATCTTTCCTCCTGGATATTACTCTTATGTCTTTATTCGCCACAGCTGGTGGTTTCTGGGCTTTTTATCTGAAGTTGCATTGATTGTTTAATAGTGATACAACTAGAACTAGAGCACTATCTCCTAAGGGGTTATCAATATGGGTAGATTTTAGGATCATCATTATTAGTGTGGCTAATTTTTCTGATAAATGATGAGAATATGACCACACTCAGCTAAGGTTTACAGAGTTCAAAAGCTATGAAGAACTAGGCAGGTATTATTTTGGTCTTTACAAACATTTACTGGGGTATGTAAAATTATTGACATCTACTGGATAAGGAATTGGAGGCTCAAAGCGATGTTTAATGTACATGTAGTACTTGTACTTAGTCTCCACATAATATTTTTTAACGAAAACATTCACATACTTTTAAAAGTTAAAATTTACTTATTTTGTTTTATTTTAATATTTTTGCTTTCAAGTATGTATCTATACAATATGAGTACCTGATGCCCTAGTAGGTCAAAAGTGGGCATCAAGTCCTCTGAAGCTGGAGTTAAGCATGGTTGTGAACTACCATGTGAGTTCAGAGAAACAAACCAGGGTGCTCTGTAAGAGCAACAAGTGATCTCAACCACTGAACCATCTCTCTAGCATACTGTCAGAGATTGCTTTTGTCTGTTTTTTGGATTCTTTTTGTCCCACTTACTTGCTTCCCCAGCCTCTATATGGGGGCTTTTCTATTGTCTTAATTTATCTTGTTTTGTCATGTTTGGTTGTTGTCTCTTGGAGGTCTGCTCTTTTCCAAAGGGAAATGGAGGGGAATTGGATCTGCGGAAGCAGACAGGTGGAGGGAGGGAGCTGGAAGGAGTGGAGGGAGGAAAAGCTGAGGTTGGGATGTAGTGTATGACAGAAGAATCTATTTTCAATAATAAAGATGAATAAAAAATAAGCATACTTTTTAATAAGTAAAGGTTTTATATTTCACCGTGTAGTAGAAATCATGTATGCTTTTGAAGTTTAGTCCCTCCACAGGATTCAGTTTGAACTGACCCTTGATTATTATTTTTTATGGGTAGTGATTTGGTCAGTTAACTAGATATTAGAATTTGTATAAGTCAGGAGGCCTCAGTATAATTAGAAAGTTTCAAATGAGCTCATTGTGTTGCTTATAACAATGGTAGTCAGTGCATTTTCGACCTGTTAGAATATTTAATGATAGGAAAGTGATAGCTCAGATGGGTGTTCTGTAAACATGGAAAGAACAAGACAAATATTCCAACAAGTTCCAGGTAAATGAAGTTTGAATGTTTTCAGAGAGGTATGTAGTATTTTGGATTCATAGAAAATCTTACTTCCCATTGGGAATTTTATGAAAGGGACATTACTAATTAGCGAAAACAATTTTACTGTTGGGGCCACCACAACATGAGGCACTGTATTAAAGTGTCACAGGATTAGGAAGGTTGAGGACCACTGATCTTGGAGAATGGCAACTGAGGGAGAAAGCAGTCAGTTATGTGAAACGCAGCGACAAAGGCCACTGGGAAGAGGTCTGTGTTTGGATAGATGTGTCGGTGATGATGATGTTGCGATCAGAAGTACAGTGACTAGAGTATGCTTTCTAGGAAAAAAAGTACTATGAAAAAGGTATGGAATGCCAAGGAGAAGCAAAGTGAGGAAATTTGGAGTCTTGAAAAACTCAGGCAAGGAAAAGGAAGTCAGATACTTGAGTAGAAACTGGATAGCCATTACAAGAAGTATTCTAGTAACTATGAGTTCAGAACCATATACTAACATAGATCTTCAAAAATGAATGGATAAATAAATGGATGGAGATAGATTAATATCAATTAACCTTTTACAAGGAGGGCAGGACAATTAATCTAAATTATATTATCAGGAAGAAGAATCCAGAGGTGGTTGTTGGGGCATGCACAACTTGAAGTGCTTATGTGTTCCAGTGAAAAGATAGAGGGCAGAGAGCTGACAGAGGCCAGGGGCACATGAGTGCATCTGGGGATTATCAGGGAAGAATGAAAACATAAAGATGGAGGAGTTGTCAAGGCAAAAATCTAGTATGAACAGGAGAAGCCTCTGAGAGACCATAATCAGAAGTGAGAGAGAGGGAGAGCCCTATCTGACAGAGAAGTGCCTGGAGTGTGCAGAGTTCCAAAGTAAGAGAGGAGGGAGTTTGCTCAAAATTATCTACTGGTAATATTTCGTCAGTACCTGGAGAGAGAAAAGAGGGAGAGGGAGAGGGAAAGAGGGAGAGGGAGAAGGAAAGAGAGAGTAAGGGAGAGGGAGAGAGAGGGAGAGGGAAAGGGAAAAGGAGCATGGTAAGGAAGACTTATGCAGTTAACTTAGTTCACTTGGGATAAAGGGGTTACAAATGGCTGGTAGAGGATTACCAGAAGTATTGCACATTTCTATTTTGGGGAATTTGATGAGCGTAGATGAACACTGCTTGCCTTGTATACTTCTCAAGATTACGAAAATGGGGAGGTTCCAAAGGGGAGATCTGGAAAGGGGGAAATATTTGAAATGTAAATAAAGTATGAAAAATAAAAAATAATTAAAATTTTTTAAAAAATGGCCATTTCTTATTCTATGTAGAGTTTCTTATGTTGTTGGGTAATGTTTCCAGGGTTGTGGGTATGGTTTCCTTAAAACAAAGATTGGTTGTGATCAAAGATAAAGGAGAAAGCAGACTTGATTTTCCTACTTCAATTTCCTCCTTTGAATAAATCATCTTCATAGATCCAATAGGAAATAACTATTTCCCCATGTTGTTAATGGAAACTGTCATTTGCCACACCCTGTGATTGTTTCCACAGCTCTATATTAATTGTATAAAAAACAGCAAGATGAGTATAGATATTTATCCCAAATCAATATATGAGTGCAAGTACACAGGAAAAAATAGCCAGAGATATTGAAAAGTAGAAGATGCATTATCTCCCCAAGGTTCTCCACAAGAAGCTGGATGATGCAGCTAGATTTCTGTTAAAGACTTAATGGCTTTTGATGAGATCGGTAAAATAATCCAGCAAGACGAAATGGCATTGAGAAGCCAAGGACAGGAGACACCATTTGACCAGAAGTATAGGGGAAACTGTCCATATTCTGTGAGTGCCCTGTATGAAGTCACTCTTGGTCTTTCTTTGGACATGTTGTCCATTTCTGAACTATTATAATTGATACACTTTATTTTTTGGCACATTGGCCTTATTTCTTCAAGGGTATGCTTGGAACACATAGGACCTGATAGTACTGAAAGTAGACATGGGATCTTTTTGTGTTTCTGAATTGGAAGCAATAAGTCCTTTCAGTTGCTAACAGCTGCAAACTGCCTTTGGTCTTTCTGGTAATTTGGACCCGTCATCTAACCGTTTAAATAAGAAGAAAAAGGATTGTGTGTTTTCATGCAATTTAGCTTGGAAAACCCTGAGCTAGAATTCTTTCCTGCAAAAAAGTACAATTTATTTGACATGAGTTACAGTGTTTTCACAAACATGGCTATACCTCTTCGTGATGTACACGCTCAGTTCTCTGCATGAGCCAAGGGATCCTCTCATTTGTTCTGCTCGATTTCGTTTCGAAATACAAGGCTCTTCTTCCTTGTGTTTTGCTTCTGTTAACATCTGGAAGCTTCGAATGGTGGAGTAATCCCAGCCTAGGAATCACACCCCTGTGAAATGGGAGATACATTCAATAATATAGGAATTAAAGCAGTGCACATAGGCCTCACACCACCACACACATCAAAGACATTAAGCATCAAACATCTACACAATCAAGGTGATGTTGCTTGTGGGAAACTTCTGTTATCAATAAGCAAAACTACTTGATCCCTGCTCAGTTATAACCTAGAGTTTTCCTTTTTTCTTTTAAATAATGATCTGTCATACTTAATGTATTTGGCTCAAGAGTCATCGAACTTGAATTGGTGAGATCCTATGTATTACAGTATATCTGGAAAAAGTGTAAACTTGGCAAACTTGGTTTTTTCTTTTTAAAAGAATATCATTTCATGCCTTCCACTCTGTGTTATTCCTTTTTACACAGCTGGAGCCTTTCTCTTGGGATAAAAGGTTAATGGATAGTGTTGAGAAAAGGCAGAAGAGTTGAAATAAAAGTGTCTTAAATCTTTGAGTTTGTATCTCAGAACTTCACTGCACTGGTGATGAGGATTTGAATATAGTATCTTCTAGGAAACCCATCAACGTGCAGTTGCCTTCGATGATTCACAGATCGCCGAGGCACCTTAGGGAAACATACATTTTAGCCCACAGTGCGCAGAAGTGATCAATCTCCGGAGTCTTCTGCCGACGGTGTACGAATTTAGAGTTCACTTTTATAGAAACACCCTTCCTCACAGTTCTGTACTTCATCCTGTTCACCCCTGTTTCTTAGAGAATACTGACACGTTGTAGACAATCATTATGAATTCCCTCCATAACATGTAGCAGACTCATAAAAACATGTCTCTAGTGTCTAATCTAACCTTTTCTACAAAAAAACAAAACTAAACAAAAAAAACCAAAACAGAGTTTGAGCACCATTTTTCTTCAATCTAACTTTAACAGTGCTAGAAGCAGTTCCTTACTTCCTGGCACTGACCAAACACTTCTTAGGTCAGGATCTCACTATGTAGCCTCAGCTGGCTGGAATTCACTCTGTAGTCCATGATGGCACATAGACCTTGTAATTCTTCTGTCTCTGCCTTCCCACCACAGATCCTAAATTCTATTTTTTTTTTTTTTTTTTTTTTTGGTTTTTCGAGACAGGGTTTCTCTGTATAGCCCTGGCTGTCCTGGAACTCACTCTGTACACCAGGCTGGCCTCGAACTCAAAAATCTGCCTGCCTCTGCCTCTCAAGTGCTGGAATTAAAGGCGTGTACCACCACTGCCCAGCAGATCCTAAATTCTTGAGCAATGATTTTTGGATAACTTTTCAGCCTGATCTGTTCATGTAACACTAAGTTGTATGACTTTTAATTTGAAGTTTTAATTACAAAGGTCTCAGACTAAGTGAGACACAACAGTGAGGATTTGCTTACGGCCATAAAAGGTGGGCGTGGATATTCAATGATGCTTAGATGTGTTTGGAACATAGCTCTCCATTAAAAAAAGCCTCCACTAGATGATGTATCTCTTAGCTTCCTTTCAGGTTTTTCCTGATATTAAATGGAATAATGAATGCATCTACCACCATTGCCTTGAAGGTTATAGGACTTAGTACATATGCTTTATTCAGCCCAGCACTTCATATACAGCAAATATTCTGTCAAGGTTATCCTTAAAATGATATGAATTTGATATTCTAAATTTTTTTGAAAATGTAGCAAGTGTCTGATGATTCAAAAACATACCATCACACTTTGATAATTCCAAAAAGATAAAAGATACATCCATTAATTATTTGAATTCATGGAATAACATTTTATTACTTGCATATGATTCATTTATGCCATATGTCTTTAACATGTCAAATAACACATGTCAAATAACATACATCGTGAACTTAGGCTGCAAAGAGGTGGTTTCCATGGCTGTAGGAAGAGGAAATCATTGACTTGAGTACAGAATTGGAAATCGTAATCCTGTTTGCCCCAATGAAACATAGCTTAAAAGTGAGTCGTGTATGAAATGGTGTCTCTCGGTGACCTTGTCATATCCATTTCTGTCTCTGAAGTTTCTTCTTCTTGCTCTTATCAGACAACACTCTCAAGTTAATTTGCTTGCCTCTGCCAGACACATCTGAGCTGATTAATTCTAATCTCTAGTGTTGAAGAGACTGGAGAGCTTGGGTGTATTCTTCATTTCTGTACTTAAGTCTGAACTTGTGGTGCTTATGCAGAATGCGTGAAGTACTCATTATCCTGGGGAAACCAAAGAGCGTTCATTAAGCATAGTGCACATACACATTCAAAGGATGAGGGTTTTGTTTTCTTCTTTGTCAAAATATATTTTAATCTTGTTGCTAGGATAAGGGGGCAAAAGACATTTAGCCCTAATTAGTCATCTGCCAGTAAAATGAAATATGGCTCTACCTTTTAATTATCTATATTTACTTTACTATTTTCAGTAGCATGCTGGTCTGAAGACAGCTAAGTTCACCCACAATATGAGATTAGATTTTCATGACAGTTCTTCCAGAGATTTGCAATTTCAGAAACACTGGAGATCCATGTGTACTCAGTGAGCAGTAGAGCCCTGCCATATAAACCGAGTTTCATAATGAGTATCCTTGAAGCCTTCTAGACTGAGGATGAATGGTAACAGACCCTCAAGAAGCCTTTTCCCCTCCCAGGGGTCATAAGTCCATTTTGTGTGATCTTATAATATCCTGGAGTTCTGTTGTCACTGATGTGGTAGGACAGCTGAAAGTTACCTGGAAGCACGAGGATGGCAGCAATCTTTATAGGTTGCTTGTCATGATGTTCTTGGCACTTGTCACAAAAGTAGGCATGGATGAGGACCTCCATTCATTTGTTTTTCAATAGTATTTGTCACCAACTTTATAATGTTTTGGATTAATTTTTTATAGTGCTTAAAAGCACCATTATAACAATTAAAAATAATAATAAGTGATTATTCAAAATATGGGAAGGCTTTTTATTACTCATGCATAACTGTAGAGTCTAATCTGGGAACCACAAGATATAAATAGGAAGTGTTGCCTTACATAAGCGATAAAGGCAGTTCTTCCAGGAGAATGGATGGTTTACTGACGGCTCAGCAGGTAGAGGGAGATGAGGCCACCTCAGACCAACAAATAGCTATCCAAAGGGCTGAATCCTCTAAGGGCTTTAAGGGTCAGTGGAGAAAGCTCATGGATGCCAGAGGTTAATGCCTCTAATGAAGACCTGGGTTCCTCCCTTCCAAGAGCTGACCATGGTGCTGTTACTCATGAAATCATATTGCTATGGTCCTTTGAATTTTTTTTTTACTACAGGAAGCTGAGTAATGATTCACTTGGTTAGTGCTCATATAATTATGAAACATCACATCATCAACTGGAAAATAAAGCATAGAGCGTGTGGAATGTGGCTAGAAAAATGAAACAAAACAGGAAAACAGGTCCAGAGTTTCCCATAAGTAAGCAACACCACTCCAACCAAGCTCTCTAGGCAATTGCCACTTGCATACAGTTTGGAAAAAGCAAAACATGTTTAAGGACAAAGAAGGATTCTAGCTTTCTTCTGGGGTATGCTTACTCTGTGTAATAAACTAAGCATCCTACCCTAGAGAACTCCAACTGAGAGAAAGGAAGCTGTGGGGGTGGTGAGCGGGTGGGAATTATGTGGAATCCCTCCCCAAGCACCCATGCCAGGTGCATCCAAGAACTGTCTGTAACAATAACCAGGCAGGATGCTAGTGATGGGCTTTGCACTGGTGTGATAATGAGCTGCAGATAAAAGGCAGGAGGACAGCTGTTAGTAGGCACCAGGCTGTCGTTGGCATGGCTTTGAATGTTCAATACTACTCTGGGGTCCTTTATGCTCTACACACCAAGTTAGAATCTTACACTAAGACTGAGTAGTCCTTTTATTGAAAATTTGCTGGATATAAATCATTTTAATTCTTTTCTCTTTACCATCATTTATTTCCCTTCTCTCTTCACTTGTACATTTCTCTGCCTTGAATTGTGAAACATCTACCTTCAATTAGTTCGAGAATGCTCTAACTTTTCCTCTCCCTACAGGATTAAACCTGCTAAAAAGTAACTAGTGTTTTCTATCTGATAAATAAGGGGATTACAGCAGTAACTGCTGTCAGCATTTTTCTCATTTAAACAAATAAAGCTGACAAATGATGAAGTTCTGTGCTGCTCTGTTATGTTTAGAACATGCAGAGCGATTATTCATCTGCTGCCAACATTAGTCTATCCACCACTAAACCATCCCAGAGCCTAGAAAGCTTATTAGCATATCAGTACCATAGTTATATTTTTATATTCTTTGAGACTCTACTCCATAGCAAAGGCTGATGGGCATAATTTGCATGATAATTTAAAGGGTTGGGCTTTTCCATGCTTATTAGAGTCATGCAAGTTATTGGGTACAATGCCTCTCTTCTTCATGAGATACCATGTTTTATTGGTCTGAAACTTTTGTACCACTGTAACATTTCCCACAATCAAGTTAGTTGCCATCTCTGGAGATAGAAAAGTATAGAGCTGTGTCTGCTTGCAACACAGATGGGTGAACTTCAGTGGAAATGATAGGAGCAGTTACCTTAAATAGAGAGGCTTTGCTTAGATGTTTCCCAAATGTGGATGTAGATTCACATATGCGCATACTTACTGCCCGTATATGTAAATGCATATATATATATATATATATATATATATAGCCACAAAAGAACTGAAGATTTCATAAAGAATGTCCTACTTTTTGAGAAAGACACCTTATTAAAGAAATTATGATGTCGTAAGGATTTTCTTAGACATAATGGTTTGACCAGCCGAAGCCCTCATGTTTGAAGAAGGAGTCATCAAGCAATTGATATACATTTGTGTGTGTGACAATGTAATCTGTGATCTGCTGCCTTGTTCATGCTGATTAGGAAACTACACAGTTTTCAGGAGCAGTTCATTTGTGTAGGCTTTGCTTTGTCACCCCTTGAAGAACATCTGAAATGGAATAGGAGCTAAGCCATCCTGATGTTGAATTCTTGGCATGATGATTTCCCCTAGATCCTAAACGGGATGTCACAAAGAATACCAGAAATAGAGCAAGATAAGTTCTGTTCTCCATGTGGTGGGGACTTGTTTTCTCTTTGTTCTTGCCAAAGTATCCTGTAAATATCTCTGTATGGACCCCAGTGGTCCTTGGTCAGAAGAATGAAGGAACTTGTTTCTACAACCCCTGCCCCATCTACTCACACCACTAGAGTTTTCCTTGGTCCTCTGCCTGGGTTGTTAGACTTATAGATCAGTGTGTCTGCTTCCTGTCTACTGTCCATTTGCTTTGCAACCCATAGACTTTATTCTCAATCTTTGATGCCACTATTTGGGCCATTTCTTGAATGGCCTGTTTATACTCTCTGTCTCTCTGCCTGTGTCTCTGCCTCTGTCTCAGTCTCTGTCTCTCTCTCTCTCTGTCTCTCTCTCTCTCTGTCTCTCTCTCTTTCACACACACACGCACACACACACACACACACACACACAGACACACACATTTCTTTCAGGCCACACTATTACAGTAACCCATCCTTGGCCACAAAACCCTGTAGCCACTCTTAAGAACAACTTGAAACTGTCCCTGAGCTTCCTCTGTGGAGATGATTAGGTTCTAGACATTACCTTAGGTACACATTCTTCATAGTACATTTTATACACAGACTGAGAGCCCTGAGAGCACCAGGTCAGTGTCATAGGCATGCTATTCTATTGTATGGCACAGTGTTAGTTGATAATACTTTGTGTGTGCACCTTACAGCCTATTCAGCTGGTGGAATTTAATTAGCAGTAATATATTACTGTCCCGGTAATTAAAACCCTGCCTTGATTAAAAACAGAATTGTTTAATTAAAAAGGAAAAGGTTGGCTAGTCTTACCTTTGTGATTGAGAAATGCTGTGGCCTCACCTAATGTTTTCTGCCCATCAGGCTTGAAGGTCCGGGAAGTGTTTATCAATGTCACCAGGCAGCAGGTGGAAGACTTTCATGGGCCAGAGGACTACTGGTGCCAGTGTGTAGCGTGGAGCCACCTGGGAACTTCCAAGAGTAGGAAAGCTTCTGTGCGCATAGCCTGTAAGTACTTTTGGGGATGACCTTTGGGGATGACCTTGCGTCTTCAGAGTATGGACATGAGTTAAATACAGTTGAAGAGGTCAGTGGAGATGTCCCAGTCTTCTATAGAATGGAGATGAAAGAGAAGCAAGATGGACTTTCACACCTTCAATAAATTTTGTTCTTAAAACTCACCTTTAAAAGGCTTGATCGTTTTCTCCAGAGGATAATCAACAACTCAGTTTGCCTAAGAGTTTCTGCCTGAATTTTCAGAACTCAGATGTCTTCACACTGCCAGGAAAATATATTCCAGAGAAAAAGAAGCCCACGCAAATGCACTCTGCTTCTCCCCGTCAATGATGATGCTCGGGGGGCATACATGGGGAGAGCTGAGCGATGGCTGTTTATTCTACTTTCTAGCCAATCTACAAAAGTAAGGCATTAAAAACATTAAAGGGTTTTTATAGCCTGCTGTTAAGGCCTTTCTCTGCTAACCTTAAACCATGGAAATGGGTTTCAAAACTGTATTTGTTTGATCCATGTATAACTTTAAAAAAATGCATAGCTGAAGACCGAGGGCAAACAAAAAACGAAAGGAAAGATTGCTTTTCTACAGACTCTAAGATCTCTCTATCCTATTTCAGCATCTGTACCTTATGAGTATGATGTGTAATATATAAGCTTCTCCTCCGGTCCTACCCATTGCTATTAGCTCGCCTCTGTAGACCCTTGAACTCTTCCTTTTTGTGCCTAGGACAGTTATAAGAAAGAAAAGAACTCTATAGAAGGAAGCTAGGAGGGGCAGGAGAGACAGTTAGTGTTGTTTTATTCAAATCCTGCCTTTTGAGACTGTCATAAAGAATATGGGACAAGAGGGATTTATCTGAGGACTGAAGGAATTCTCCATAGCAGATGTTGATGGCTTAGGGAATTAAGAATAGGAGTGAATTGCTATTCGCAAAGACATTTATGTTTCCTCTGAAATGAAATCTCACTCTTAAAATATGCATTTCACCTTCATAATACTGGTGATCTGGGAGACCTCTTCTGGATGCCATGCGGGTCCTCCTAGACCAGGAAAAAGAGGTCACCTCATAAGCTGTATTCAGTGTGAGAGCCTTGGGAAATATTTTTCCAATAGTTATTTGGTTAATTAAAATTAGCCAACCAATATTTTATGACTTTAGCGTAGCAGGTCAACCAAGAGAGGGAGTATGTTTGCACTGATTTGTCCCATAATAAGTCCAGTTCTGAGGTCCCAGTGTGGTCTCACTAGGGCCATTCAGAACCCTGGTCAAAGGGGTGTATATATCTGTAGTGCTCAATTCAAACAGAGTGGAGGAAACAGCATGAGAGTGTTCACTCAGTTTATGTCTTCTGAGCTTCATTTTCGTTTTCATTCATCAGCCTTCCTTCTCCAAGGTTGATGTCACCTATTCTTTGAATTATTATCAATGCAGTTTCCCTGGTCTGTGTCCCTCTCTGTTGTCTCCCTCCGTTCTTGTTCACTTGATTCCTAATTGCCACGGCCCTGTGAGAATCTCATGATTTTGTTTACAGAGTCCATCACAGATTGGTTCAAACCCACCTGTTCTCCTTTCCTTCACCTTGACTGTACACATCACACTTTGTCTTTCCAAATGCCATGTCAGCCTTACCTTTCTGATACACCCCTCCACTACTGCGGTCCGTGTCCCTGCTCCATATCCATTTCTGTTCTGCATCGTCTTAGTTTTGTACAGGTGGAAAGCATAGCTCATTTTCCTCAGTCTTAATATCTCCATACGTGAATCTGTACCTATTTCATGGAGCTGTTCTGAGCATTGCCGATATTCCTGAGTACTAATTATTTAACCTAACAACACCAGTGAATATTCTCCAGCCATGATCTGATGCTCTGTGGCATGCCTGATCCTCTCCAGCACTGTTTCATGGGCTGGTCTTCACTGATGCTAATTGAATGAGTGTTCTAGGTTAGCCTTTATTGTGCTGCTCCTCTCTGCATGATAAAATCATGCAGAGATTAGGGAATATTCATAATAGAAAAGGGATTTTTTATTATGTCACTTTCCTTTTAATCATTTGACCTTTGTAGACATCTGAGATCCTTTTCTGATAATAATCCTGTGATTCTCTCTAAAGATTTAAAGTAACTGTCCTTTTTGTATGATAAGCTCGTTTGTATAGAAAAATATTTTTTCAAGCAAAAAATGTTAGAATATCATTATAGCCCATATTATACAATTCATTTAATGGGTTCTCTAATAGTGTTTCCAACATATTTTTAATTTCTTCCCATGGAGCAAGTTAGAGGCTCTTTAATTTATTTAAAATTATTTATGCAAGCCAAGACATGATTTGTCATTAACTATTGCATTTGACTTGGGGACCAATGTGTATTAAAATGTAAATTGAAATTTAACTAGTGTAATGGCATAAAAAGCGTATGTAGGGGTGCCTTCAGGATCTTACTTGGATGTTTTATTCACTTGCAGGAAAAACACTTTAAAAATAATTTTCCATTTTTATTAGACTGAGAGAGAAGAGTTCTGACTTTTGCGTATAAGTACTTCCTAACAAATAACACATTGCACATGAGGATAGTCTTCATTCTCAATAAATGAATAGGCAAATTAGATATAATTGTTACAATGTTTCTTCTTTTTAAGATTGTTTAAGTAATAGAGGCATCTTAATGTGCTAAATAATCATTGATAGATAAATGCAATTTATGACTGTGAGGACCATCATCCAAAGAGACTTTACAATTTACTATCATCTTTATAGTACTCAGTAAACTGTTCTGTTTCAGCATCTGAGCTCCTTATGCTTCCTGCATTGAGCCAATGAGCCATTAAGGATTTAATTTTTTTTTTTTAAATTGCGTTGGCAAATGCACCAAGGCAACTGGGACATTGAGCTGGGGCACTTATTGACAGGAGCATCCTGATATGATCATGGTTACTAATCTCTACAACAACATCAGGAGGCTCTCTGGATGCTGCTGCTTAGAGATTGTTTGATTTTTAAAAGGAAGCAACACTGACAATTTTCCTCTTAATTTTTATGATTCATCTCTTCCTCAAAATGAACCCTCTTGGAGGTAAAAGTTATAGATACCAAGCATAGTCTTCTATCATACTCTGGATTAGACTATGGAAATATGATCAAAATTATAAATTATTTATGCTTATATTATTTATTATTTAGTCTGTTATTTATTATATTCTTGTATAATATTGCTAAAGATTTGGTGAGTCTGTGAGAAGATATCATTGGAATATCTTTCCTAGGAACAATATTTCCAAAACTTCAACGTGCACCATCATGACAGTCAGCAACTGACATGGTCCTCATATAATGCTGAAAATTCAGTTCAAATAATTGAGGAAGCCTAGTATAGAGTCTCTAATTGAGAATTTCTATTGAGCTTCCTGCATGTGAGGGCTGCTAGTTGGTGTATGCCCTGTACCTCCAGTCCTGAGAATTTATGTAGTATTATTTGAGGCGTTTTTATTTACACCATTTAGAATTTCATATGCGGGCTTTGTTCAACTTATTGTCAAAAGGTAGAGAACGTGACTGAAGGGGAAGGTCATGTAGCCATTACCAAAGTGGAACAGAACCCCATCTGTCTGCCCATTGTATTCCCTCTCGTATTCTTACTGCTAAGCCCTGTGAGTTGGCCTCTGTTAAATAGAAATTTGAGAATCAAAATAGAAACCTTTATGTGCATTTGAGTGTTTTCTTGGGGAAAGTGGCAGTTGTTTTCCTCTTTCATTTATAAGTCAGTTGTGAACTTCCTCATGGTCAAATTCTAGTGCGTGTGCACTTTGTTATGTATGTGCCTGTCATCCACCTTAACTAAGATTTCCCCACAATCACACTATTGGATAAACAAGGAGAAATGGACTAGCCACCAACTACTGGGGGCTGGAAATAGCTGAGACCTACTTACCAAAGTGAGTCTAGAAAGGTTAAAAATAGATAAATAGAGGCAGCCTACATTGACTCCCATCAAGCTGGCAGAAGCCTGTCTCCAGGGAACAACTCCCACAGGCCCTCCCTCATCCGTCTGGTTCACTTGGGCTGGAAGAGACAACATGCTGCGGCATCTGCTGCTGGACCATTGTCAAAACCAGGAATACTCAATTATTCGTAGTTGTTTATTTTCATGGATGAACATTTGGTGGCTTAGCACTCTCTTTTATTCTGTTTCTCTTTCACTCCTTCATCTGCTTAAGATGTGTTGTGCCTCTAGCCTTGGTCAAGGAAACCATTCTTGACACTTGGCTACTCTATTTAATTTTGGACTGAGAACTATAGGATGTATCTTATCATTGAGTGTGTTCTAACAAGTTGGTCACTTGGAAAAATATACAGTAGGAAATCACTAGTTTGTTGATTTTTTTTTAAAAAAAGAACATAATTTGAGAGATGCTGGATAAAATGTAAATATGATGTTTATTTGAGATGCTTCTAAAATATCTATGCAATTGTGGCAAGAATAATTAAAGAAATTAGAAAAATCTCATTTACAACCACAGGATGCTCTATACTTACATGCTGTAGTGAATCAGGATTATTTTCTTTTGCTTTTGGAGGTGGTTTCTTTTTTAAACTCAGAGTAAAAAAAAGACATCCAGTTGTCTCTGTTGTGCAGCTCAGCTTCTTTGTTTCAATAAGTAATTTCATATGCTGGGAACTGCCAGTGCCTCTGCCTCCTGCTTGCACAATTAAATATGGGGCTAAATAAATGTTCATATACCTTAACATTTTTTCAGGAGTAACCTCCTTTGACTGTCTTTTCCCATGACATCCTTATAGGTGTGCTGAGTAAGTAAGTGAGTGAGCACCACTTAGATTCTCAACCTGTGGTTTGTGACCCTTTGTGGGGGTCAACTGACCTTTTTAGATGGGTCACCTAAGACCATCAGTAAACACAGATATTTACATTATGATTCATAACACTACCAAAATTACCTTTATAAAGGAGCAATGAAAGTGACTTTATGGTTGGGGGTCACGACAACATAAGGTACTGCATTAGGAGGGTTGAAAACAACTGTCATAGATGCTTGGATATAGATGCTTAGGTTCAGAGGTGTAGGCTGCTTCCCTTGTCTGTGCTTTGCCTGTGTTCGTTATTGTCCCTGGAGCACATGCATAGCTCCCTCTCCCTGTCTCTGATTCTTTATTCTTACGTTATGCACCTATAGTAAGATTATCCCACTTGCTGCCTTGTACGTAGACCCCAGCTTAACAAATATGTTAATCCCAGTGACCTCACCAGCCTCTTAGACTAATTTGGACGTGAAAGAGCCTACTCTAGTATCCACAGTTTTCAAATTTCATGAATCCAAGTTTCTATCTCGGTCTTCCCACGAAATATTTTAAGTCTGTTATCATGGTATCTATAATCATATTTATTTTTAAGATATTTGTGAATTCATTTATCCTTTTAGATTATGAACTGCCTCAAGGTTCCACCATTGTTACCTTTACTTTTGACTTCCAAATCACAAACAGATCTTATATATCACCTTTATAATGGGTACCGTCTTAAACAACAATGCCATCTATGCAAAACTTGACTCCTCTTCATAAAAGGGCATCTGTTCATTATTTATAATAAGGATGCCCAGCTGTCTAGCTTCCTTATGAGTCTATAGCTAATAAGAATATGGAAGAATCACCTTTGGCTTCCCTTGTCTGCAGCTGACTAGTTATCGTTAGCACTGCAGTAAGCAGAGGTCAAAAGGGAATTGAAGAGATGAAACATTAAAACCATGTTATCCTGTGTACTACATATGTGACCTCAGCTGTTTACACTGCCTGCTCTGGTCCAATACTCTCTGTCCACATACATAAATGCTGTGGAAGATAGTCTTCAATACCTTGTAAAATTGTGCAAACATTTGAAACCTTAATTCCTTTTTTCACAGCAGAATGTCCCCTAACGTTAAGAAAGACAATAATATAGCTTTCTTCCAATGGTCAATAAATTTCTCATAACCATACATTGATCTATAGGATACTATTGAAGGATTTGAGAGGCTTAGTTTCTGAATCATATTGTAAGTTTCATAAAATCATGTAGTCAAGGGATGAATGTTTGCTAAAATACATCTGCAGTCCAGTAGCTAGGCTGCACACCATGGAGTGTAGTTGTATCCACCTGAAACCATGCAGATTCTGTTTTCTTGCCAAACCCAGTGCTAGTGAGTGTCAAGGTTGCACAAATGTACCATGGAGGCTTACAGAAACAGAGCTGGGGGCATGATTTCTAAGGCCCAATGTGTAATAAGCAAGTTTAGTGTTTAAAAGTTAGGAGTTTGGACCACAAAATCAGTCTTTTGAAGTAGGCATTGAACCCTATGCTATTACATGGATTATAACACCTGTGAAGCCAACTCTGAAAACTCAAGTCATATATGTAGCAGTTTTTTGGTTTTTTTAACATGGGAAATAACTGGCCTTGGAATTATATCATGCAGGATTCAGAGAGGATTGTTTTTACTATAAAGCCAGTAGCAGTATTAGTGGGTCTAGGTATTAAGGTGGCAGATGAGAGTAGAGCTTGGAACCAGACATGACTAATGATGGAGCACACTGTTCCTGCAATACCAGCTCCTCGTGCACTATACATGGAGAAGAAAAGTGCATATATCTGGCATGACATTTGAGAAGATATAGTTGTGTTAGATATCAGGATAAGATGGCAGACAGTAAGGTTGTTTATAAATTAAGAAATAATATCAAGAGTGAATGGAGTCAGATCATTGGTGGAGTGCTTGCCTAGCATTCAGGAGATCCTACGTTGGAACCTCTGCACTCCACAAATAACCTATGATCCCAGCACTCTAAGAGTGAACAGAGGTTCTAGGTCATCAAGATAAATAGTGAGCAAAACCAATATTAAGATAGATCTCAAGCAAATTTTTGACATAATGGTAGACCTTAACTGAAGTTACCGCATAGTACCTAGAATTTTCTTCTACCATTTACTGAGAATCTTCAGGTTAACACTAATACAGCTTATTGTTGCAACTCCTTCTGTGTTTATATTTCTATGATCTTGCCCCACTAAACCATGGGAAGTGTTCCGAGAAGCACATCATTAGATAGTGTTGTACTTACTATATTATAGCATATTATTTGGAAATATGCATGGGGCTACTGCCAACCTACACTGTAAAAATTTTCTGAATTTTATGAATGTAAAATACATTCTTAGTAAGTAAGAATCTGCTTGAAAATTGTAACAAAAGAATGAAATATATATATAGAGAGAGGGCTGTGGGTTCATTGGCAATAGAAATTATTTAGTTCTATTATATTTTTGTAATTTATTTTGTACATACTGGTCTTTAGTGAGTGAGATGTGTGTGTGTGTGTGTGTGTGTGTGTGTGTGTTGTGTGTGTTGCAGACTTGTGGAATTCTTTAATACAGTACCATGTCTCCTTTCATTGCCCTTACTAAGTACATTTTATGATGTCACTGTAATGTAATTATGAAAAGACTTTGATAGAAAACTATTACTCGACTTAAATAACTATTCATTCTTTACCAACATGCAGAAATTTGGTCGTGAAACAGATCTAGTCCCTGTGTTACAGTGAGGTGTGAAACCTCCATTCCTTCTTAGTACACAAGTGATTCTTCTTTAGTCCTCCGTGACATAGAATTTAGAAGAGTCATGGTCAGTTATTTTGCCTAAGGTACCTCAATATAATTTTTTTCATTGTACAAAATAAATACAGCCACACAGAAGGAGGCTCTCCTTGCTTCGACAATTTGAGCGTACAAATAAATTATAGTAAAAAAAATATAACTCATTAAGTAAGTATTCACATTGATTAAGTATGTATAGCTCAAGTAATTAACTGTGGACGATGCTCATGGGTAAAGCATGTGCTACATAAGTGTGTGAGCCAGATATCCAGATATTAGTTGTTCAGATACCCAGCACCCATATACAAAGCTGGGTCTCAGATGTACACCTAAGTTCTTGATTCCACACATATAGTTGTCTTCTTGTACATGGCATGTGATTACACAAACAAATCACTCTAGATTTGCTGTTTCATTCTCTTTATTGTAATTTTAAACTGAATTTCATTGAGGAGGTAAAGACAAAAAGATATACTTGGAGTTTGCTGGCTAGCCTGTAAAGTCAATTGATGAGCTCTAATGAGAGACCTTGACTCAAAAATTAAGGTTGAGGTCAATCAAGGAAGATACATAATGAGACCCTCTGGTTTCCAAAAACATAAAGGTGTATACACACACACATTAATCAAGTCAGCATTGTTCTTTCTAAACATACATAATTTGTATGTACATTTTGGAAGACATTGGTTAAATTACATTAAAGAAATTTGATGTGATCAATCATTCTGAACCATTTCCTCAAAATGCTATCTACATATCAGACACTAGAGAAGCCACAAGATCACTTCTGTGTGTGTGTGTGTGTGTATGTGTGTGTGCGTATGTATGTATGTGCGTGCGTGCTTATGTATATGAACATATACATTGAGACAGAGAGAAAGAGACACAGAGACAGAGATAATACTGATACAGAGAATAATGAGAGTGGAGGGATAATCGTTACTTACAATAGAATGAAAATGTCTATCATAATTTCAGGGAGCACAGACAAGCACCTTAATGGAGGCCAAAACTAATGTGTAAGAGTTCCAGGGTTCCTAGCAAGTTTGTAGAATCTCAGTCTCTTTCCACATCTACTTATTAGTTATAAAGAACAAGCTACTGAATTTGCAGTAGAAAATGTGATCATGCTCTCGTTCAGCAAGTGATAGTATCACCAGTAATGGGACAGCCAATGAGATGTTTCCTCATATGATGAACAGACACTAATCGCTTCAGCATTCTTCTTTCTTAATGTACACAAACAATTTATATGTATTTTTAGGAAGACATTGGATAAACTATATTAAAGAAATTTGATGTGATAGGTCATTCTAAACCATTTCCTCAAAATGCTATCTACATGTCAGACACTAGGGAAACCACAAGATCAGTGTGGCTTACATCTTTGAAGCCATAGAATTTTAGGGTCCTGCAGTATAAACCCTTGGTTGGTCAACCACCTTATGTTAAATGGCATTGTACTGGAACCTCTTATCTTGATCTGTAGATCATCTCTGGATTGCTTATAGTACTGTGTATACATTGATCAAACATTGTCTGAAAGGCTTGGGACCAGCAGTTTTCACATTTCAGAGTCCATTAATTGTTGGGGTAACCATGACTACTTCACTCATTGACCATCTCCAACCCAAACGTCAACATTCAGAAATGGTCCAAATTCACACATTTTTTAGATCTTCAGATTTAGGAGCATTTTAGATTGAGGATTTTTGTTGTTGCAGTTGTTCAACTTTTCCTATGTTAACCTCTATGAATTATTGTATTCTGCTCTATTGTTTAAACTTTGAGTAATAATAACAACGTTTATGTTCTATTCATATACAACTCATTTTTAATATTTTCAAACAAGTTTGGTTTACTTTCCAAAAGTGTAATTCATGGATACAGCATGGTACATACTCCTCTTAGGTCAGTAGAAATAATCATGAGATGTATGGGACAGAATGATGAATTTGAACAAGTTTTGAGTATGCAACTTTAAACATCAAAGTACTTTGAGTCCCACATCTTCTTAGCCTCCACCCAGATGGCCCTGCCTCCCTTGCCAGTAGATGTTCTTCACATAGATTATGAGAAACTTAAATCTATAGAAACCATGTTTCTTTGAACAAAGAGCGATGGTTTGCACAATACTGACAGAAATTGGCCTACTTTTGCTTTAATACATGCATTTTTATAAGTGACAACCTTAAAGATGGGATCTATTGAAAAGAAATGTGTGAAGGAGAAATGAAATTTCCCCAGAGAAATTCTTTCATTCTATTTATTGCCAGTCATTATTTTACCAAGAAGAATTTGCAGAAACATAGCCACTACCTTTCAATAAAAATCACAGGTTAATTCAGTATGCTATTCCTTCAGTGAAATTCACCTTGAATTTCCCAAAGTTGGCCATTTTTATTCAAACCTCAGTAAAGCTTTATTGGCAAAAGGAATATAGATTTTACTTCAGTCAATACTCAATCTTCCTACTTAGTAAACCTTTCAACAAACTAACAGTTGGAAAACAAAATAAACAAACAACAACAACAAAAAAAAATTAAGTCTCTTAGTCTTTGTATACTTTTTGTGCCTAGTGATTCTTCTTAGCTTAGTGTTACAGCTTTCTGCCTAAGTATGGAAAGCCAGGATTACACTCAGAAATTTCCTATGTAGGAAAGGGATGCTGACTTAAGGTAAGAGTTGGTCATCTGTGAATAGCAGTAACCTGCATGTTTTAGGCAGCCTGAGAACAAACTACTGTTCCTTCCTTTGAAGAGTTCACAGTGTAACAAGAGAGATACTTGTAAATAAGAATTTTCAGTGGAGCAGGGGCATGGCTGACACATTCAATGTGCACAAGAGGCCCACCAGGACAGCTGCTGGTCTCAGGGGCACAAGGTATACTTCTTGAGTTACAAAGAAAGGTAATTCCTGAGCAAGACTGAGGATTTATCTGGAATTGAATTTGCGCTCCAGGAGAGAGAGGAGCTTGGATGCAACCACAGAAGACAGCCTAGGTAGAAAAAGAAAGATGCATGAATAGAATGACGGTCTCTTGGGCAGAAGGGTTTCAAATCTTCTCAATGTTTGAATTTGGTAACATTTGTATTATCCTTATTGGTTGAAGATCTTAAACTGAAGCCTTCCCCGTCTGCAGTGGCCTCAAGCCCAAGACTGTTTGGATCACCAAGAATTCACAGCTGTTGAGATTATGATGTTTAATATATGTTTATAGTAATAAGACACAAGATAACAGGAAACACTTCAACTTGAGAGAAGTAGGTAGGTCAGAGGATGAAGGTATTTGAATCCTCAGCTAAGACTTCTGATTCATCCAGGACATGGTTTGACCACTGAGGTAGCAGAGATAGTCAAATGTCAGAGGTAGGATAATATCTCAGAACCTCCAACCTTCCCATTCACTGTGGATAAGGCTTCCAAGAGAACAACGTGTTGATGGGGGAGAGCGAAACTTTTGTACAGATGATGCAAGTTAAAGAGAATGGGACAAAGTGGAGGATCCAGAAAAGGAATATTAATTAACATGAGGATATGACTGTTGAAATATGAAACTAGATGTTAAGGTAGAGGATTTTAAGTATTCTAGGTATGGGGTTGACAGTGTTTCTGGCTTTAGTAAGTTAAGTAGCTAGTTATTTTATTAAATATAATTATGAATATAATAGAAGAAATGAGTTTCAGGAACAAAATATCAAGTTCAGTGTTTGATCATGGTGTGTGAAGATATGCATGACCCGTGTGATCATCAATGGACTGTTTTTAATTATGCCATTGTGCTTTTGAGCCTGAAACCCAGGATATAAGATAAACATCAAAGCCCTAAGTGGGAGTCCTTGAGAAATTAGTGAATAGGATTATTTGCTATTGGAAATATGAACTGATTTCATCAGGAATACGTTTGCATGTATCTTTTCTCCAGCTCTCAAACTGTTGGTGAAAATGGAAAGGATGCTAAGCTGTGAGTAAAATTTCTTAAGACAAGAGTGGAGAACCAGAGGAATCTGTAAGGAAAGTAAAGATAAACACAGTATAGAAAATAAGTAGAGATATTTAAGAGGAATAAATGGTCGAGACCCCAGTGTTATCTGAAGATCATGGAAATAGTTTAGATGTGTCTATTGGTTTGGTTTTGATATGACAGTTATCATTGGTCCAGGACAAATAATGAAAGAGGTGATAAGAGATTGTGTAGACCAAGCAATTAGCAGGAAGATGGAAAATATGGAGGATAGAGATAGATGACCCTTTCCAAAAGCTGAACTATATAAAGGAGAGAAGAACATGGCTAGAAATAACCATTTTGGGGCTGGAGGATGATGTAATGTTAACATGGAGACTTAAAAGACTTTCTTTGTGAACATTTGCCGAGAAGGAAAAGGAAAATGAAGAAGTCAAATCAGAAAATCTAGACTTGTTCTGGGCTCAGCCAACCAGCCAACTGATTAATTAATTAATTAATTAATTAATTATTGATCAACCTAATCAACTCTACTGATTGCTAAAGCCCACTAAAGATGATATTCACATGAAAAACACTCAGCGCTGTTCAAGACCATTGAAATCATAATCTTCGGTAGGAAGGACAAGAACAATTTGTGGTTTTGCAGTCTTTTGGCCCTCCTTCTTCCTATTGACTACAAGAAGAGCTCATTGGTCTCTGTCCCACCTGAGATGCTGTGGATAATTGATAGTGTTTGGGGAAGGGGGAGTCAGTTTTATTTAAAAGCATGGTCCGTGGTTGGTCCACCATGTTTCAGGTCACTGTTCCCATTTATGACTACATGGGTAGCTCAAATTGGACTCACTAGCTTATTAAAAATATAAACAACTATATAGTTGATAAAAAGCATGGAGGGATGGATCTGGGAGGAGTTAGTGGAAAGAGTAAGCATGAATGTGATCCAATTACATCTATAAAATTCTCAAAGAATTAGTGGACTTCTTTTACTTAATTTAGCAAACAAAAATAAAAAACAAAAAACAAAGGAGTAGATTGTGGTCTTCCAACAGCTGACCTCCCCCAAGTGACTCTCCAGACTTACTACTGGCCCCTTTAGAATTAACCCCACTTTTGTATGAAGTGCTTCCTCTCTCGCTTTCTGTTGCAGCTATAGTGGATGATTTTTCTTCCTCAAATTTCCACAGTTAATCCTGGTTCAAAGTCCTTTTTGATTTTTTTTTTCTGGATAGTAACCCCAAGAGCAAGTTAGGTTAGGCTCTTTGTAGTTTTGATTTCATGTGTAATATTTACTGTGACTCTTTATAATATTTAGCATCAACTATAGGTTTGATTGTTACAAGTTTTGGTCTAAATTATTACTTGGATCCTCCATGGTGTGGTAGGAGAGAGTTAAGGAAAGCAAATATCTTTGGGTTATTTTATTTGTTTGTTTTCTTTCCACAGAGATGTACTTTTGGGGCCAGGAGGTACTAGGTATTTGGTGGCTATTCTATTGATTTTTATACTTATGACACTGGCCACATGTTGTCCTAGTTGACCTTCTTGACCTCGGGGAGATGAGCTGAGGGAAGAATCAAAGATCTAACACTGCAGTTAAGCCCTATTTCTTCTTGCTGGAGGGTTGGCTTTTCTTTTTGCCTCTTTCTTTTTTCTCTTCCCTCCCTCTGCAGTCATGGCACTGAATCATAATGAGGTGGAGAGCATTGAAGGCTTGAGGTTATTTTTAGGTCATTTCTTCTCAAACTCATTGCAAGATCATAGCCCTCTAATTTCCTGTGCAGGGCTGTGGAGGTCACGCAGGGAAGCCAGGGATGATTCTTCATGTCCGTGTCGGTCTTAAAACTTGGTTCCATCAACCATGGAGTTCATTCCTTATTGGAATGCTCATCAAGATGCCAAGCTGCAAGCCAGTGCTTATAGGTGTGAATAAAGCACTTTCGCATTGGGAATTCTAACAGGAGGAAGATGAACTCTTGTGTGTACTGCTCAGGAATTGAGCAGCACAAAAAAGTTGCCGATTTTGTCCCTGTATCTGGTTTTTGCCTTCTTTCTTCAGAAGTACTTTGTTTTGATGGTTATCTGTATTCACCTGGAACTCATTTTCCCATAAGTATTCCAAACAGAACAATCATACTAACACGCAGAATATAGGATTTATAGATATTTTCTCCCTATTCATGCCATGGATCATGATAAAAATAAGGATATAATATATCCTATCACTATATGCCTATCTTATTCAATACCTTAAGAACATGGTATATTTCACCTAATAATTTTTTAAGATCATATGATAGTTTTCTGTCAAAGATCATTGAAACATTTAAGTATAATTCAATAGAGCTTCGCCTGTCTTTCATGCATTTATCCAAATAATCAATATACTCAAGACTCAGAAATTCCTTCTTGTCATTTGGAGACAAAGCAAACACAAGAAATCCTGAATCTGTGTACTTTCTTTATGTAATGCCCCTACCTGTAGCTCCTTCCTGGGTGAAGTTGTGCTAAGAAGTTTCTCAGTCATATTGGTCATGCTGTACTACCTGTATACCACATTTACACATTGGACCAAGAATATGTACCTAGCAAGCAGCTCTGTGCATTGACCATCATGGAGTCTCCGTCATGAAGAATAAAGGACCCTGGACCTGTGGTTTATTGCTTGTCTGCGTATGACCTGATGCTAAAAAGAAGTAATTGGAAATAACTACAGAAAACAAAAGGCACAAGAAAAGCAGGAACCTATGGCCAGGAATAAATTGAGTTCACCCTGGGAGAATACTGAGAGGAATCTGGCTGGGGTTGGGCAGAGTAACAAATGCAAGGTGTGTGCTGAACGGACTTAGTAGTAGCCTTGTGGATGGAGTTGTACTGGATCTCATTATCACCTTGTGTGGTCATTTTATAACTTTCTTGAAACATGGTTCTCTTAGGAATGATTCATTCATTGAAGTCACAGCATAAGGAATGCTAGATTTCCTCCAGTCTCCAGTTCATAATTAAGATTTTTGCTTCCTGATTGTCAGCCTATTCTCAGGTTTTGATGGCGTCTGAATGCATTTTTGTTTTTGTCCTTGTAAACAAGAGAAGTCAAACACAATGCAGTGTACTTTGCTAGGGGCAGCTCAAGAGAAGGCAAGTTACATTGTCAGAGTGCTTTCTCAGCCCTGCAGCTGTCTCTAGCCACTACCAACGTCCCCACTGTTGGCAAAGCCAGACCTGTTCTTTTATACTGCTGTTGCTTACCTAATAGTTTGTGCCACTAGGAGGGAGGGAAGAGAATGCTAATTATAAAATGTTTTATGAATGACAGCAGGATTACAATGTACAAAGTATCTCATGGCCGTGAAGTTATTTTATGATCATGCTAACAGCCTTGGGAACCTCTATGGGCCATGATTGCTTACATCAGCCAAACACCCCACAGAGTGTCTGTAGGCACAGATATCAGCTTGTACTCTGAGGGTGGAAGTCACATGGAGAGTACCATGTTGGTTCTACTGTGACAGAAGTGGCCTTCTACTGTTGCTACAGGGTTTACTAGCAGGAGTTAGTCAAAGCTTTAATACTCAGGGATTTTAGGTCAGAGCAGGGAAAATACCTCATCTATGTTGCTGGCATATAAGAATCTCTATATGGAAATCTGTCTTATAAGCAGCTGTTATTCAAGGGCTCCTCTCAGTAACACTCAGACCTAGAAGATCCAAAACAAGATGAGCTGGTTGGTGTGAATAGCCAGTATCAATATGAGTCATCAGCATCTAAAGCCAAGCAGAAGGAGTTTAGTAAAGCTTGCCAGAGGGGCACAGAGAGTATACCATCACCTGGCAGGATGCTTTTCATATGCTTCCCAGGGGAACTGGAGTCAGTAACTGACTTTGCAGGCCATTACTGTTTAGGACTCAAGGACTGAGGCATAACCAAATAGAGGCACTGGGCCCTGACTTCCATTTTCTGCTGGGCATCTGCTATGCGTTTGAATCAACCCTTTTATTACAACAAATGACCTGCATTTGGCAGAGTTACAAATTCCTTTTATGTATGACAAATGTGGTTTGTTGTTCCTTCTGAAGAAACACAGTTGGAATGATTCAAACCCGATTTGAAACCAGTGTAGTTGGACAACTAATGGGACATTGTGTCATCCTGCTGCATCTTAACAAATGGCCTTGACTATGGCTATTAAAAAATGTCTATGATTTTTCACTGGCTGATTTGGTTTGAATGAGTAAATTATTTTTATTTCATTGCATTAACTGCCAGAACATTGAATGAGCCGGTAACTCCCTGGTGTTGCCAAGCTGCAGGGAACTATTATTCGGAATTGAATTTTTATTGATTTTTGTATGCTACAATGACTTTTCTAACATAGTAGCATGAAAAGAAAATGAGAAAAAAACCAAATAGGGCATGGGGTAAGGAAGGGGAGGTTGTTGTATTCTATAGCCTAGCCTAGGGTATGCCACTTAGGGGCAGGTGCTGCTGTCTCTGGAAGACTTGTTGCTGATTGTATGATTTATAACCAAGCCATGTACCTGGCTTCCTCACCTTGTGCTCCTCTTCTCTATCCCAAATTTTGTTCCTAGCCATCTTGACTGTTGTTGACATTCTAGTATAGGAATAAAAAGGGAAGCAGAGTGACAAGTAAAGTTATAGAAATAGAAACTGCGGTGAATTGTGTTTTAGTGATGATGTCACGCATAAGAGTTTACACAGAGTGTACGAGAAGAAGACAGTGAATAAGTACATTGTTTCAATAGCAGTCTTCCATTTATCACATATGGCCATGTTTTCTTTGTCTTCTGAACTCCTGAGAATGCTCTCGGGTGACCTGAGCTGAAATAAAACTCATAAGTAACAATTAATTCATCCTCTCATTCAGAAACGATTCGTCAAGAGACAGTATGTGCCATTGCAGGTACCAGGGTGTATTACCGTCCTTGTTGGGACAACTTGTCTACAGATAGATGTATTTTAGCTATGGGGAAGGTGGGTGAGGCCCGGTTGTCTCTGGGGATCAGGCAGCAGAGACTTGAGCTATAACTATTAAGCCCTATCTTTAGGTTCTATGCCCCAAAGTCCCACAGCCTTTGCAGACAATACCACCAGCTAGAGACCAGGTATTCAGAGACATGAGCTTGCAGGAGAGGGTGGCCTGAATTCAAACCAAAGCGTAGAGACATGACAATAAGTCAAACAGATGAAAAGTTTGCCACCAGTCCCACAACTAAAATGAAATTGGAGGAATACTTAAATTCACAGCTCAGTGAGTTCTGAAGGCTTTGTAATTTTAGCTTTTTTCTTTGGTAGATGTGTTAAGAGTGAACCTAGACACAATAACATGAGACAGAAAACTCTTCTTCCCATAATCCTGACTCAGTATACAGTACAGACAATGGGTGAGGACTCTGAATGTAGTGGGATCATTTTTTACTGGTGTTTGATGTTTGTGGGCATGAATGTATCTGATCACCCCAGAAATTTTGCCAAATGTATATGCAATGAAAGTAATCAGTGCACCCATAATCATTGAAAGGCAAAAAATTGAAATGCTGAATAATTTTCTTTTAGAATTTATCCTATAACAGAGAGAGAGAGTACTCTCAAACTATTTACAGATGATAAGAGTTTTACACTCTTCAACCCCATCTAAAATATTTAATATTGTATATCATATATGCAATTCAGTTAATTTCCTTTGAGTAGAATAATATCATTGTTATCTGATACATAACTCTGACAAGATCAAAGGGTAGAAATCCAGTCATGCTTCACCCTGCCCGTAAATACTGATAGAAGAAACGTCAGTTAGAAGGGTATCCCTCTGTGATTCGAGAGAGGTAGTAAAGGAAGGATGTTTAGAGATTCGAAATAAAGAAATGAGAAGACGGTGCTAAAAGGAAGATGCTAGTAAAGAAAGTAAGTGGAGGGGAAGGGTTGCAGGGTGTAGGGTGTGTGTGTGTGTGTGAGTGGTGTGCCAAGAGTGTATACAGTGTGTGTGTGTCTGTCTGTCTGTGTGCATGCATGTACGGTGAGTATCTGCATGTGTACATCGACACATGTGTGGGTGCAAGAATACATGCGTGTAGAAGTCAGAGAATGATAGCAGATAATGTCCCCCCTATACCTTGCACCTTTCATTTGAGGCAGGGGCTCTAGCGGAACTGGAACTTTGCCAAATAGAATAGGCTAGTTTGCTGTATCTCCCAGTGTCACTGTCACTGGGAACATAAGCCCATGCCACTGTCCCTGGCGTTTCCTATGGGTTCTGTAGCTCAGGACTCAGGTGCTTGCACTTATAAGGCCAAGGATGTGATGATTCAGATATCTCCCCACACCCAGACGACCATGCTTTAGATTAGCGAGAATCAGAAACTGAAAACTCAGTCTAGGGTGTATTATTTAAGATGGTGGGATGGATCTTCTACGTCAGCTTGAATAACACTCCTCTAAGCTTTACTCCCAGCCCTCAGATATGTTTTACTGCATTGCATAGGAGGGGTTTCCTTCCCCTCTGTCTCCTGCCTCATCGTTCTAGCTCTTAATTGCTTGTTTGCAGTCTACCTTTATGGTGAAAGCATGTATAGTAGATGGGCCAGGATACTGTATGTCAAGAACCTTCACCGTTTGACAGGGCCCGGTCCATGTTCAACAGTGAGGGATAAAGGCAGCTGTGCTACGTTTTCTGAACACAGAGGGAAGAGCTACTCAGAAAGAATTTGAATATTCACTTCTGTACTGTAACATGGAAATAGGCATATTCTGTAACAAATACACATTTGCAAGATGATTTTTAATCATATATATATGTATCTGTATGTATATCATATATGACTATGACATATATATATATATATATATATATATATATATATTACAGATGAGTAATGGGTGGGGACTCTGAAAGCAGTTGGATCATTTTTTCATTTTTAAATATATATATCTATGTGAGTGTGATTAAGGTTTTTCATACTACACTATTTTGTTTTATCATTTCAGTCTATATAACTTAAATCTTAAATACCATGACTTTCTATTTCTGCATAGAATTATTAAATATAAATATATTGGTATATATATAATTAAACATATGCATATGTACATGTATTATTAAATCTTTGATTTAAAATATTAAATAATATTTTAAATATATGTATATATGTGTGTATGTATATATATGATTGAGATTTCTCATACTATACTATCTTGGTTAACATTTCATTGTATATAACTTAAATACCATGACTTTCTGGCGTTTCATTTCTGCGTAGTATTATTAAATATTCAGGTTGCTACCTGCTGTCCTGCTGTTCAGAGATGCTTTGAGACACTAGCAGCCTACATGCATTGTTTCATATAATTCTCTAATTATTTTCTTAGCTGTACTTATAGAATTATAGAGGTGTATCAATGAAACATTAAAAATTATAGTGCTACTGAAATATCCACGGAAGATTCAATTCTCTTGAATATAAAAATCAATACTTGTGAGCATAGTCACAGATCTATAACCATCATCCAGGGCAATTTTGGGGTATTTTTATATTAACTGCAAGGTCATTATTCATCTTTTTTTTTTTCACTCAACTTCAGCTCTAGCTGATTACTACCCTATTTTCTCACTGTTTGGGATTACTGCCCATTACAGATGTTTCATATAAATGGAATCATCCAATATGTATCTTTTAGTGAATGGCTATGTTCAATTAATATAAATTATGCATTTAAATTATACCTATGTCATAGCATGCATCAGTATTTTATATATTCCATGATAGACCATGTATAACGTATTCTTTTATCAGACAATTCCCATATAATTGGACCTGAAAAGCAATTTGATCCATTTACAACTTGTTCTTCATATATACCTTGTGTTTTCTTCCAGCAATATTCAAGACTCTCCAAGCCTGATTTCACTTTCAGTCCTCAGAATTGCCATTTAAAACAAATAAATATATAAAGCTTGTTTCACGTAATAGAGGAAACAGATATGTTGATACTCGCTATGATAGCATTTCCATAATAACTCTTGATACCCCATTTCTTATCTGTAGTCATTTGTGGCTTTTCTAACGTAAATGATGTTCAACCCCATTGTCATTTTATCGCATGGTATTTATAATTTTCATGGTGTTTCCTGAGAGGTTCGTTTTAACACATTAAGGCTATTAACGGCATAGTATTTTGCTTACATTGGTTTACGGAAAATAAATTTATTTTTAACTAAATAATACTTGTCAATCATTTTCTTAACGGCTTCTTCTTCAAGCTAATCCAATACCTCTGTTCTTAAGGTTTTCTAGATAATTTATTATGGATGGGGTTTTCTGTTAAAATGTTTTTATTACTACAGCATTTATTTTAGTATAAATCAAGACATAGATCTTTTTCATTTTTTTTCTTCAGTAGGGCAATGACTCATTTTAATACCTTTCCCACTTAATTTATCATGTTCTAAATTATACTTTTTATTTGAGTGCCTCTGAAAAATGCTCCAGTTTATAATTAATTTGAATCTGATTTATGATAAAATCATCCCATATTAATAATTGTAACTTTATCATAGGATGTAGTAATATAGAGACCTTAGAGCTGTTAGATACCCATTGTGCTTAAGAATGTTCTTTGGTATTAATATTAATTTTTATAAATAGGTGTATGTAGCCAGGAGTGGTTGCACATGGTTTTAGTCTTTGAATTTGGAAGGCAGAGGTAGCTGGGTCTCTGTGAGTTCAAGGTCATCCTGGTCCACACAGATATTTCCAGGCCAGCCAAGTCAGCATAGTGAGACCCTGCCTTTAAAAATAAGAAGTTACATCTACTAGAAATTATTATCAAACTTACAGGTGCAGAGACTAAGGCAAATAGGTTTTAAAATATTGATTGAGTGAAGGACCTCATGGTATCATGTTCAGATGGAAACACAATTGCTTGACTTCAACTACTAATGTACCCAGAATGCCTTATTTCAGCTTCTCCATCCCCACTTCCTTTTGATGTCACAGAACTTGAATTAGAAACTCTCAAAGATGAACCTTGTTTCCAATCCTATCGGAGGAAGATTTTGTTTTCTTTGTATGTATTGTTCTCTCAGACAATACATCTCAATCCCAGCCTCCCTTCCTCCCCTCCTACCAGTTCCAGTCCTACCTCTGCTCTCCCCTAGATCTATTGCCTCTCTATTTTCTTCAGAAAAGATCAGGCCTCCTAATGATGTCAACCAAACTCAGCATAACAAGATGCAATAATGCTAGACTTAAACCCTCACATCAAGGCTGGATAAGGCACCCCAGAAGGAGGAAAAAAGGTCCCACGAGCAGGCAAAAGAGTCAGTAATACCCCAAACCCCATTGTTAGAGGTTCAACAAATACCCCAAGCTAAGCAAGCACAGCATGTATGCAGAGGACTGAGCGCATTCTCATGCAGGCAACATGATTGTTGCTTCAGTGTCTGTGAACCCATATAAACCCTGCTTAGTTGATTCTGTGGGCTTTGTTCTCTGAGTGTCCCCAACCTCTTTGGGTTCTATAATGCATCCTCCCCCTCTTCTGTGGAGTTTACAGAGCTCTGTCTAATGATTGGTTGTGGTCTCTGTATGTGCTCACTCCCATCAGCTGCTGGAGGAAACCTATCTGATGACCATTGGGCAAGGCAGTATAGCAGAATATTAAGGTCAACTGATGACTGATCTAACCTGAGCCCCATACCAGGAGAGGGAAACCATGTCCAAAACTGTCTAGATGGTCAGGATCCAGAAGCTGGATGGTTTAGAGACCTAGGCTAGAACCAAACAATAGGAAGACAGTTCATTTCAGTACTGCAGTTTCACTATTTTGGGAAGTAATTAATTTTGTTTATATGGAGATAGACTACTTATTATTAGAAGTTATGTAGGTCCATGTGTATATGTATCTTTTCTAGATCTAGAAAGACTACTGTTGCTGAGATTGCTGGTTCAAAAACCAATGAGTTTGCATGGCCTGGGGTGAGAGTCCTAACTAGAACAAGAGGCATTTGCCACTGTATCAAAGAGCTTATTTCTCTAATTTTTAGTGTGTTCAGGAGCTAGCTGGAGTGTGTATGTGGACCCCCTTTTTAAGATTCACAGATGCAAGCTACTTAGGAGAACCTATTAAGCATTAGGCTTAAGGGTGGATCCAAACTCTAACGTCAGGGGTTTTCTCATTTGAAGTGATATCTGGGGACTTGATCAGATACCTGGTATTAGCGATGGATTCAGCTATATAGACCTTCTCTTCCCTTCCTCCATCCTCTTGTCCTTAGTTTTTCTATTTACAGCATGGGGAGTGATAATACACTGTTGAATTCTTCTAGTGATTCCAAGTATCAGTGGGATGGGGAAGCAGGGTAGCTTGGTCCTTCTTTGGGTCTGATTCTTCCTTATGAAATTTCCTGGATATCCCTTCAAATCCCTTGACTGTAGGAAACAAAAAGTTCCCAGACTCAGTAAAGGGTTTTCTAACAGCGGGAAAAGGGCCTTATTGTGGCTTTCTTTCTGCCTTAATGAAGTTAGTATAATGTAAGGGTAACCAACAATTTATTACCATTTTTATTTGTACTGGGCAAAGATAGGAAGGAGAATCAGAAGAATGTATTGACATGCCTACTCTTATATGTTTGCATTTTACTTGGTTAAAAACACAAGAGTATTTAGTGGTAGCAAAACTCAAATGATCATTCGCTAGCACTGAATAACATTTCTCTTGGAAGATATACTGACCTAGGAAGCTGGGAAGCAATGGGAAGACAACACAGTAAACATGCCATCCAGATGGTAGATCTTCTTGTCACTACTCGGGCATCTTGGCTATTTAACTCACTTTGATTCCAGTAGATGAGTTTTGATATACTTTTGAGTAGTGAGACTTTTCTTGAGAAAAACTTTAGGCTCAGAACTCTCTTGAGTGACAGCAGAACATGACCTGTGGTGGGACTGTGCAGCAAACAGAGTCTCCGACTCTAGACTTAGTCACTTCCTTTACTCAGTGCAGTGTTGGCAGTTTTGTGAGTCCATCACACCACGAGTCAGGAACTCTGAACCACGAGGGCAATTTAAAGACCTTGGATAGAAGGAAGGTTTACAGTTCAACTCAGGGGACAACAAAGCCCCCTGAACACACAGATGCTGGTTGTCTCTGGGAGAAAGAACATTCAGAGAAGAGTAAGTATGCACATGGCATGGCTGTACTAGTTATTCTTCAGGTGTTTCTGACTTGCTAAAAGCAAGTTTAATGTATTTATACAATTTATAAAGATGTAACTGATTCTGGAGCTCTGCTCTTTACAGAGGACATATTTCATGTTATTGTAAGCACTGAAGAAAATTAAATCAATAAATCCACAGCCTGTAATTTGAGATCCTCAATTTGAAGAAAAATACATTGTCAGGGAGGGAGGAGAAAAATCCTTTTTTATGGAGGAAGAATTGTAAACAACCTGTCTTAGCTAGACTGTCCTGTGCATCCAGGTGACAGCAAGAATTACCTTATTCAGGAAGATCATCAAAGGGTTGTCCTGACACCTCCCTAGGAGCCAAGGCCAGCTGCCTATCCTTTAGAATCTGTAGCCGAGAAAGCTATGCAAATGAAGCTGGCTCTCTCCCTGTAGAACTTCCCAGAGAAGTCTGGGTTGGTTGGCAGTCAGGCTAAGTGTCAGGAAGCAGAATGGATTTCCCCTCTCAGTGGCACTGATGCGTTGTGACCACTGGCAAGCCAATTAACCTCCACAAGTGTCACCTCTCTATGTGTAAAAGGTTAATAGTGCAGCTTGTTTGCAAAGTGCCCAGAGCCCTGTGTGAAGGGCACTACCCACATACCCAGCATGGCTGCTTGACTAGAGGGCCTTGCGTTTCTTAATTATATATCCGGTTGGATAGGTTATGGATTCTGTTGTGACTAGCTATGGCCCCTTCTCCCTGGTTACAAATAAAAAGACTAATAGGTGATCTCACTCTATTACTGTCTTTTCCAGCTCCCCAGAGGGTTAAGGGAATGACAGAGGTTACAGATTAATAACACATTCTTCAGTGAACAACAAAAAAATTCATGTGCATCTCAACTTCATAATGGCTGTGGATGGTAATTTATTAGGCCAAGCATTTCATCAGATGCTGAGCAGATAATACTGGCACACACTCATGAAATTATGAGGGATTTTTTTTTTCTTGGCTCCTAGTAGTTTTTCTTCCTTCATGACAATATAAAGTGTTAAGAACCATTTTGCTAAGGTGTATTTCAGGTGAGTTTATGAGTCTTGGAAAAGTAGTACTCTGGAGTGTCAGAGAGTGACATATTTGTGTGTATCTAACTTTTGACGTGAAGCTCGCTGTTTTATTGAATTGGGGCCACACAGGAATAATGCCAGCCCTAGCTCATTGTAGCATACACATATCTTGTGCTTCTTTGCAGATTTACGGAAAAACTTTGAACAAGATCCACAAGGCAGGGAGGTTCCCATTGAAGGCATGATTGTGCTGCATTGCCGTCCACCAGAGGGAGTTCCAGCAGCAGAGGTAAGGACGAAGGACTCCACTGTCCTGAGCCAGGCCTGTCCTCAGTGAGACAAAAGCCCATGTGGCTAAGAGGGGAGAAAGAACATAACATAGGCCTGGCATTCTTGCTGTCTGCTTTCCCTTGCAAGACATGATGAAGAAATCATGAGGAGGAAAGCTGGGGATTAAACCTGCCTCTTGTCAACATTCTGCTTCTCACACAATTTTGCTAGGCAGTCTGGATGGACCATCCTTGACTCTGAGAATGGATGCTGGCGTCATGTAGGTGTCATCTGCCCTATGTTCTGTCAGGTCCTCCAGTTTTGGAGAGTGACTGTGGGTCACATCTGAGCATTAACTAGTATGGAAATGTGCCTGCAGAGGGGATGGCTGGCCTCTGTTCATCTATCACCTGTTCATGGACCAAGTGCCTTCATAACATTTAGTATGTTACCATCTCGGTGCTGGCACTAGGATTATGGCATGCGCTGCAGCCACTTTGTGGTATCTAGAATCTAGAGTCATCATAGGTTTGGACTCCAGATGCGTTTCCTAGAACCCCCAGCATACACTGTGAAACTTTCAGTGTCATTACTAGTGCCCTGTGGTCACACAAGAGGCTCTCTGAATCCTTGGCCTATACATTAAACATGGTCTGATTGACCAATGATATAATTACTGGGAACAAATCTAACAAGAGAATGTAGGTTATAGATTAGGACTATAAAAAATAAATGTATAACATTATTCCTTGTTTAGCAGAGACTGTCCTCAGCCACAGCTTTTCTCTGTGAAGCAGAAAGACTCCAAAGAAGAAAACAGAAACAAAGAAAATGTAAATCTGAAATATTTGTCACCTGTCTTTGCTAAAATATCTCTATGATTTGTAGTGGGAAAGAACAAAGGAAGAGAGAGGAATGAATACACCCTCCCCCCCACACACACATGCACACACACACGCACATGTATACACATACAAACAAATGCACACATACATACACACACATACATACACATACACAAACACACAGCATGCACACACACACACACACATACACACTTGCATATTTAGGCAGAAATCAGGCTGGATGGATGCTGCTCAGGCTCAGATGGTTCCCAGAAATGAAATAAGCAGACTTGAAAATTGAAGTGCGCACACCATGCATGATATGAAATAATTAGCAATGAAAATGCTTATTTTAAAATGTGTATTTAATGTAGAACCAAAAGATATTAATCTTCTGCCAACTTTCTCAAAGCATGTATCCTGTTCCCTAAGCAGGGCACTCCATTCATGGCAGACTATGTCATCTTGCTTAGCACCTCCTGTGTTCCCAGCAACTGGCATATCATCATTCTCTGTCGATCCCTTGCCCACTTTTGGGAATCCTGCCTTACAAATAGACCAGCAGAGACCAATGCAGCCTCTGCAGACCCTCCTTACAGGATGTGGGCCGCAGGAGGGAAGGAGGCTAATGTCCTCTGTTAGCAATCTGCCTGCAGGATGTAGTGCATAATGGACTATATTGAGAAGTCCAGCAGTCAATTTTTACAGCTAGGGGAAAGCCTGATCATTTCCCTGGTACAGCCATGTCCTTTGCGAGGCAGGAAAACTGATGTTCATATCAGTGGACTAACAGAGACCTCACAGCTGTATATGGTCTCTCTTTCAAATCTTGCAGGGGTCTCTGAAGTTCTTATGGGAAATGAGTATGTCTGTGCTGAGCTTTCTATGGTTCTGTACCTACTCCATTGCAACCACACCTTCTTCTTCCCGCTTTCCCAAGGGAAACAATCACACATTAGCCTCAGGTCCTTTGCACATGCCGAATTCAGCAGTGGAGATCTAGCTGTTCTTCCTTTAGGGCTTGGTCAGATTATCACCTGCTTGATGAAGCTCACTGTGGACACTTTGGACATGCCCCCCCCCACACACACACACACTTACATGTCTTAGCATCCTTTTACCCCTTTTTTATCTCTTGTCACTCATCTTGTATTGGCCTTGCTTGTTTCCTATTGTCTTGTGTGAGGAGAGCTTTTGTATATGCTACCCATCTCTGTATCACCAAAAAATAAAATGGAACGCCCATGACTATTATCAAAAGGAGGCAAGGTAACAGGGGTATCAAAAATATGGAAAAAATGGAGTCCTTACATACAGGTGGTAGGGAGGGAGATTTAGTCTAGCTACTAAGGAAACACTAAAGAGGCTGCTCCAAAACAAAATACAGGATGACTATGTGACCCAGAATCCTACTGTGGGGCATACATCCCCTTACAAGGAGCCTACACATCTTCATTTACTGAACACTAGGCAGTCGTCAATGTCTGGAATCAGCCTGTGTATGTCAGCAGATGAACAGGAAAAGGCATGGTTTATGTAGTGTAGCATCAATATTAGTCAGCCTTTAGGAAAGATGTCTTTGCACTTCTAACCACATATGTGAGCCTCTGTAGCATCATGATGCATGACATGAACAAGGACTAGGGTGATTACACACCATATGATCTTACTTTCCCTTACAGGTTGAGAATATAAACTCACTGAACAGTAGTGACTATCAAGATTTTGTGAAATGGCCAAAGGATACAGGATTTCATAACAGAGGAATAGATTCAGGAGATCGGTTATGTAAAATGGCTACTGAAGTTAATATCAATAATAGTGTTCATACAAGTTGATATGATAGACCTTAATTGCTCTCTTCAGAACATGATAAATATGTTAGTTGGTAGATATATTACTTGGTTTAGCCATTCCATTATAGATACACATTTCAAAACAACATGCTATACACACACACACACACACACACACACACTGTGCTGATTTGTCTTATAAAAGCTTGACACACAAACTAAAGTTATTTGAAAAGAAGGAACTTCAGTTGAGAAAATACCTCCATAAGATCAGTTTGTAGAAAATTTTTAAATTAGTGATTGATGTGGGAGGGCCCTGTCCATGGTGGGTGTTGCCGTCCCCTGACAGGTGTTCCTGGATTCTTATAGAACCAAGCTGAGCAAGCCATGAGGAGCAAGTCAGTAAGCAGTACCCTTCCATGGCCTCTGCATCAGCTCCTGCCTCCAGGTTCCTACCCTGCTTGAGTTCATGTCCTGTCCTCCTTCAATGATGAACAGTGTTATGGAAGTATAAGCCAAATAAACCCTATCCCCTGACAACTTGTATTTTGGCCAAGGTGTTTCATTGCAACAATAGAAAGCCAAACTAAGATACACAGCACACACAAAGATACACACACACACACACACACACACACTCACACTTACACTTTGTCAAGGAAGAAGTTAATCTATAAAAACCAAAATGTTCCTCTCATACCAAGATGTTCAATATTTACTGATTATGAATGAACACAGCTCCCTACCTCTGAGTTTTGGAGAGTTTGTCAGACTTGTGGGGAGAAATTCTATAAGACTAGTGAGTAGATTTGCTGTTTGTTTCCCTTTTGTTCAGTACTAGGTACTAACAAATGACTTGAACATGCCCCATCTATATTTTGAAGGTATAGATTAAATGAAAAAATAAAGGGACCTTAAGGTTCGTAATCAGATAGAGTAACAAATGGCACAAAGTATAGCAGGCTGTGGGTATGCATACATGCATCCTTACACATCACATTCTTAGACAGTGCTGGCTCTGATGTTTTGTGGGCTTGTTGGAGGATTCTAGTACAGCAGCCTTGTTTCTAGGAGCAAGCAACTTCCCAGCTTGGTCATATGCTTAAAAATATTAGACTTGCCTTGATGTGCCAAAGGATATACCTCTATCTTCTTTACTTCACCTCCTGTCCATTGGCTCAGTCCATTTTCTCCTGTCATTTGATTCTGATGGTGCTTTTCCACTGTAATCCAAATGATCAGAGCAGGACTGTTCAATGTGAGTGAAACTGGATATTTGATAGAGTTAAGAAAGAAGGGTGAATATGTAGTTTATTGTATGGTATATACCTTCTTGTCCACTTGAAAATAGACATTCCCACCCTTCACTATCACTATTCCAAGATTTAGAAGCAGGGGCATTTCTTTCTTTAATTCATTTTCCAAAATTCCTGTCACAAAGAACCACAACATAGAAAGCTTAAAATGACAATTTTTTTTTTCCACTGATAGTTCTAGAGGTAGGAGCTGGAAGCCAGTGTGTTGGCAGGTCACTTTCTCCTGGGAGTACTAAAAGGAAATCAGTTCTAGGCTTGTCTTCCACCTCCTGTTGTTTGCAAACAGTCCCTGGTTTTTTGTTTATTTGTTTGTTTTGTTTTGTTTGTTGTTGTTTTGTTTTGTTACTTTTGTTTTGTTTTGTTGGCCTGTAAACATATCACCTCAGTCTCTGCCTCTGCCTATATGTGACCTCCTTTCTGTATTAATGAGGATCTGAATACTCCTGTGTCTGTAAAAGCACAACCCAGTGGATTACATTCTATCCCATTGAACTGCAGGGTTCTGAGCACAAGGATACATGGCTCTTTGACTAGTAGAACAGACAGAGGTTTTTATCTTATATTCTTCCTTGGAAAGAAGGGAGAATGGGAGAATAAAAACTAAAAAAAGAGAAAGAAACGTAGTTATGTCTATATATAAGTCTTGCTATGGTCTCTCATGATGAACATCTCCACCAGTGTCTGTTGTATGGTCCTCAGATAGGACAGTGTACTCACTAACTATATAATGAAGGGATGGTTTTACAGTGGCTAACTCTACAGTATGGCAGTAGCTGGGTACTGTATTTGGAAACATTATTGTCATTGTGAAATATCATAGTTTTGTCTCTGTCAGCATTCTGTTTTTGTGAAGAGACATCATAACCACAACTGTTAACAAAAGAAAAATATTTAATTGTGGTGTCCTTAGTTTCAGAGCTTTAAGCTCATTGTCATGGTGTTGATGAGCATGGTAGCATGCCGACAGACATGGTGCTAGAAAAGTAGCTGAGAGTTCTACATCCACATGCAGCAGGAAGAGAGAGACTCTGGGCTTGGAATGGGCTTTTAAAACCTCAAATCCCACCCCGAATGACACACTTCCTGCAACAAGGCCACATCTCCTAATCCTTTTAAATATTGGTGCTTCCTGGTGACCGAGTATTCAAATCTATGAGCCTATGGGAGCCATTCTCATTCAAGCCACCACAATATCTACCCACAACAGGGCATGCTCTACCCTGTACCACCACTTGATTGCCATCCTGACCCTGCTGAAAGACATGTGATGTCTTTACCGAAGGGAAGTAGGGTATCAGGGACACTGATACATCATGTGGATTTTTACCACAATAGACTAGGCAGTCTCCCACTGGATGTTCTGCAAGTCACTTTGGGGGTATGACTATGTCTTCTTTGCAGAAGACATATAATTAATTAATATAATGACTTTTCTCTGTAAGATGGTCTTGGCAATCAACTCATTAGATGCAAATATGTGACTTGTATAAGAATATAAAGCCACCATTTATAGGGCACTTACTTGTACCAAACAATATGTTTAAACCGCAGAAAAGATTATGAGCTACTGGAAGGGTATAGGATTTTCAAAACTGTCCTACCATAACTGGGTCAGATCTTTCAGATTTCTAGTCAAGACTTACACTAACCTGAAAGTTCAAAGCTGAGCTGTCCTTTCTGTAGTTATTTTTTGCTTGTTTTTCTATTTTTCTGGGTTTTGTCTGGTTTTGTTTTGTTTTATTTGCTTTGTTTTAGTGTGTGTGTGTGTGTGTGTGTGTGTGTGTGTGTGTGTGTGTGTGTATTGAGACCATATAATTAGGAGGTTTCCTAAACCTTTGTCAAGCTTAAGAGCTCTGGGTCAGTGAGAGCAGATCTGCCTGTTTTGTTCCTGGACATTCTATCCATAACCCTACGTCTGCTGTGCAGGCTGTGAGTCTCTGAAACAGGAACCTGGCAATGAAACAAGGGGTAGGGTACAGAGATGGAGACTTTGGGGCTGAGGCCTTCCTCAGCGTAAGGAGACTGGGAGATGCTCTCATAGGCTGTAGAAAGGAACTGGATGCCTCTAGCCTCCCAGGTCTCTGGTCCATTCTAGAATGCCCCTTCTCCTCCTACCTCCCAAGGTTGCCTGTTTCCATTCTTTCTTCTGGCTCTCAGGGCTTCACTCCTGTTTTATGCACCCCTCCCCCAATACCTAATCATGTGAAAAAATGGGAGGGGTGAGACAGAGCAGAGTGAATGAATATGATCAAAGTACATTAGATGCATACATGGGAATATCATAACAAAGCCCTTTTGTATAATTAATACACACTAATAAAACCTTATCTTCTGAGAATTTAAAAAAAGAAGAAGAAAAAGAAAGAGAAAGGAATTGGATGGCTATGGTTAGCTTGACTAGGCTTTGAAAGAGAAGAAAAAGAATGAGTTTAGTAACTTCTGTACTCATTGCTGGTTTTCCTGTTTGGTCTTATCCTTGACAGAAGGAATTGTCAGAAAGGACTCAGGCTTCCTTTAAGGGCACACTGTGATGTTTGGATTAGAGAACTATTACCCTAGTTTTCATAAATGAGCTATGGAAATGGTTGGACAGACTAAAGATTCTCAGCATGGTAAAGCAATGGGAGACATCATGGCCCTTGGCATCCAATGCTTACTCATTTCTCCCATGTTGACCAACTGCTATGTCAGGTCACCATCTATCCTCAGCCTCAGTTTCCTCACTGGAAAATGGAAACTATATTTCTTTGTAGGGTTTCTGGGAGGGGGGGTCAAATAAGAAAAAATTGTAAAATATTTAGTGGAGTTTGTAATATTATTATTAATGGCAGGCAGTATTGACTTTTATGGTTTTTCCTCTTTTATTTTATTATTGATTCATTTTGCATGTTCATGTGTTTATGCAAATATGTGCAAGTGGAGGCCAGGGGCCAACCTTGGGATGTTATCCCTCAGGCATTGTCTAGTTTTTTATTTATTTATTTATTTATTTTTGAGCTAGGGTCTGTCATTGGCCTGGTACTGGCCTGAGTAGGCCAGCCAGCTCCATGGATCTCCCTGTCTCTACCTCCACAAGCTCTGGAATTAAAAGTGTGTGGTCCACCACGTCTAGATTCCATCCCCCCTCCAACTGTCCCCCATTGGGTTATATGGATCAAACTCAGGTCCTCATAATTCTATGGCAAGTAATTTCCCTAGCAACCTATCTCTCCCATCCTTCTTCATTGCTTTAAAAATTAATGTATCTTTGAATCTCAGAAGGAGAAATAAAGGCCTGCTGTAGTCAGGGAGCTAGATTAAAGCCTCAGTCACTTGCAGTACACCGTTCTGAGTATCAAGCAGGAGGGAAATACCATTTCCCAATGGAAAGACACTTTGAAAGGCTTCTAGCTTCCTTCTTTTGTTATGTTGCCCATGGAGGAATTAAATGCATACTGATGAAGGCCACCTTGTTTTCTGCCCCTCCCCCTGTGATGTATTGGGGATGGCACTGTTAGTAAAAGTTCTTTCAAAGATTCTTCAAAGTTAGCACCGGGCTTCCTTCCTTAGACCTGGCTTGAATAAAATTATCACACTGACCATGCATCCTTCTTACCAAATACCTGAAAAGCGAATGAATGATAACTAGAGTCTTCCCAGATTTCAAGATTTCATCTTAATTGCTGGATATATTTGAACATTCATGCCACTACAATCACTCTTAACCTTAACCTTGGGACAGTTGTAACTAAAGATAGCAACTTTAGTGTTGGACACTTGTTGTCTCGCTAAAAACCAATTTGCTCTTTTCAAAACAATTCATTATCCCACACTGCACTTTTTTATACTGCCCAATTAAATGAAAAATCTATCTTTCATAAAAGTTAGAAATTATGTCCAATGAAAATCCGACATTTTAATGGTTTTCTACAGATTAAAATTGTAGAGTTCTCAATAAACCCTGATTTACTGATGCTGGCTATAAAATGGTTATTGCTGTTAATAAAGCCTATAAATCTTAACAGGTTATATTTGCCTTGGACAATAAAACTTGCCATAAAGGCTTAGTGTCTAGGGCTAATTCTGCTCTCATCAAGGTAAACAGCCTGCTCAAAATAATTCAAAGTCTTTGGGAAGGCCTTAAAGCTAAACAACAGAGAGATTCTAGCCTTAGGCCTTCACCTGCCAGGAACTATTTTTGTTTCTTAATCTCACCAATGAGTCAAAATTTATATTGGAATTAGAAAACTCAAGGTCGAGGGCCTTGTTGAGGCTTTGACATCATTGCAGCATTGAAGAGGAGTATCTCTTCTTTGGGCCAGCACAAAGCTGGGTCAGCCATTAACAGATTGCCGTGAACATAATGAACCACTTCTGCTTGATAAAGTCCTCTTGAGCTATGCAGGTGTTAGACATCAGATTAAGGGCTGATGAGGTGACAAGAGATTAAAGAAAGGAAATTGTTTTCTAACTGTCTTTCTAGGAATCAAGAATGGCTTGTGAAGTCTTGTTAATCACCATTTCCTTGGCTCTTTGGCAAGTTTTGCTAGTGTTTGGGAATTTCATTTTAAGTTTCCCTTACCTGAAATAAAACTCAAGGAAGTAGCTCTTGTAGTCATTTTGGTGGTAGCTTTCAATATGGTATTCTTTAGAGGATCAGAAGGAGAAGTTACAAGTGGGTAGACTTCTCCTCTGGAGAATAGGGTCAAAATGTCCAGGTTTTCATGCAGCTAGCCAAATGCATCTCTTTCGAGTCTCCTGGTTGTGATATGTGCCATGCATTCAAACTGCTTGTTGTTGCCAATTGTACCTATCCCATGATATGATTACTTATTGCCTCTGTGTAGCAACCTAGCCTGGCTCTTTACCACTCATGAAGGTCCTGGGCAGGATTAATATTCTTAAGTAAATTTTAAGTAAAATTTTCCTTTCCAGAAAAGAGTTGACAAACAGAACAAAGAATCTGACCACGTCACCATGTGTGCTAGGCTGCATTATTTTCAGGATGCTATCAGAAAGGAGACTTTTGACAAACACCAGTATCTGGGATCAAAGGCTAATTGTTGCATATCTCTTATTTTGTTATAAAATTAGAGGCTTAGGTACTGCAAACTCCTAGTGCCCCCTTTCTTAGTTCTCATTATTTCTGATGCATAACTGAGTATCTGTGCATTATCTTTGGCTTCCCATTGTCTTGATAATTCGGCTCAGATTGGCACCCAGCCGTTTGCGGGTGAGGAGCCCTTTGCTCTTCTCCTGTGAGAACATTCTGAATGAAAGGTTCCTTTGATACTAATTTGCTCACCAGCATAAAACCCAAAAGAGAACCTATGATATTGGGCTTTTTAGACAAGGGTCAGCAGACTATTGTGTTTAACCTTTATCAAACAGACTATGAAATGAGGATTTTATTTTAAAAATAAGACTCTTAATAATTGACTAGAGAAATGTAATGTGAGGTGCCCACATTCTGAAGCAGTGAGCCTCAGGTATAAATAATTAATCTAATTTGGTGCAGCCAAAGCTCAAGGAATGTCTAATAGTCCAGATAAACTTTGCTTTAAAAAGATAGACAATGAGGACCTTTGCAAAAAACGGCATTTGATTATAATGTATAATATTGCAATAGAAACCTAATGGACTTTAAAGAATTGAAAGTGTTGAATTGGTTAAATACTGGTAATTAAGTGAGAGGAAATTAGTCCTTTGAAAATATTCCCAGAAAAAAACAAAACAAAAACCTGCTGTTCTAAGAGAGATGGGAACATGAGGTTAATATAAGTTATTTAAAAAGGGAATATCTACAGTCCAGATACCCTCAGCCTTAGACAAATATTCATGCAAACCTTGTTGATGCAGTGATATCCACATCCTGAACTCCAAAGCTTTCTTCCCCTGCCTAAGAAAACACCTGGCACCTGAACCTTGCTGGCTTGTAGCTATTTTCCTTTTCATTCTTGTTGGATTCCTGGGGGAGGAGAACTTAAACATGGTCCTTAGGATGGTAATTGTCATAGGCAAGGAGTGAAGCCAATGATTGCTCGCCTTCATCCCTTGCCTTGAGCTCTGCCAATGCCATAGTCAGATCTACCCAATGGACCTTCTTTGTTCCCATGTGTTTCTTTCTCTCTTACATTGCTGTCCTTATGTTTTGTGTGTGCCATTTCTTCCCTTGTCACCCTGTCCATCTCTAAATTACATAGTCTCAGATGGGTCCTTACCTACCAGCCTTTTAGTTCTTCTCTGCTCAGCTGGGTCAGAACTGTGTGGGTCCTTCTGGAACAGAAACATTATATGAAAGCAGAAAGGATGTGTCTTGACTTTGGCTCCTAGATACAGAAGCTGCAGTCAGCTGTCTACTGACTTCATGGACATGATACTGTGGTGAAACAGAACAGCATGGCAGCTGGGATGTGTGGTAGAATGTGTGGAATGTGTGCTCACTTGTGGTGGCTGAGAAGCAGAACCTTGGGGGACAACTTCAGAGGCATGCTTCTGGTGACTCCTTTCCTCCAGTCAGATGCTAACCTCCCGAGTTTCCACAGCCTCATGAGAGTATCTTCAGTGCTTAATCAGGCAGTGTGCTAATCCATCTATCATAGCAGTATGTTTCAAACAATCACTTTCCCAGGCTCTCACCTCTAAATATTCTGTCCATCAAGCCTTCACTATATCATCCTTTGGAGGATAGTTTCAATCCATATAACACTCTGATTGATCTTTCATAGAAATATGTAATTTAACTGGTGTGACCCTCTCAAGTGTTTTCTTCTTTCCTCTGTATGTTTTTATAACATATTGATTTGAATACTTTTTCATTATATTTTTAACCATTGTATTTAATTTTTTATCTCTGTGTGTCATAGTTCCTCAAAGTAATATCCCATGGGAACAGGAAGTAAAAATCACTGTTTTTAGTAACCCCCACCCGTCCACTCAATAGATAATACAAACAGTAGACATGTAGCCAAGCAGATGAATTACTGCCAAATTGTACATATAATAATAAACTTTTAAATTTGAGTAGAACTTTACAGTTTGTATTTTAGTTATATCAAGTTCATTTGATCCTTAAAGCTAGGTGTGTGTGTGTGGTGTGTGCGCGCTCATGTATGTGTTTCTATGTATTAATGTCTCTGCCTTGTAAAATAACGAATTTAGTTTGGACAAAAGGAGAACCCTTTATCCAGAATGCATGAATCAAGAAGAGTTTCATGTTTCAAATATTTGGGTTTATTAATATTTGTTATATTATTATTATCATCATTGTCAGCATCACCATTATTGTGATTATTGAATATATTTCATTAGATATCATGGAGATGGGAGTCAACTTAAATATAAAATAATTTATGTTTTATATTTATTTTACAGAGCTGTTTTAGGCAGGGTTTCTATTCCTGCACAAACATCATGACCAAGAAACAAGTTGGGGAGGAAAGGGTTTATTGAGTTTACACTTCCACACTGCTGTTCATCACCAGAGGAAGTCAAGACTGGAACTCAGGCAGGTCAGGGATCAGGAGCTGATGCAGAGGCTATGAAGGGATGTTTCTCACTGGCTTGTTTCTCCTGACTTGCTCAGCTTGCTTTCTTATAGAGCCCAAGACTACCAACCCACAGATGGTACCACCCACAAGGGGCCCTCCCCCTTGATCACTAATTGAGAAAATGCCTTACCGCTGGATCTCATGGAGGCATTTTCTCAACTGAGGCTCCTTTCTCTGTGATAACTGCAGCTTGTGTCAACTTGATACAAAACCAGCCAGTACAAGAGCCTAAGAGAATTTTGTATATTTTATTTAATAATTTTGTACAAATTTTTGCTTGTTATTTCTGTGTTCAAAATGTCCTCTATTTGGGTGTCTGAAAAGAGCCCAGTAGTAGAACATATTCACAGTATGTGTGGCCTTAGGTTCAATCCCCAGTCCACAAAAATGGTTTATATTTTGGTGCATTTTGACTTTTAGATTTGGAGATTATGGCTGTTCACTGAGTATACTCACTGGAAAACAGCAATGCGGCTTACCTATATTTCATGTGTCTGCTAATCTTCCCAACAGTTCTCGGAGGGAGGGATGGCAGTTTTATAGATAAAGGAACTTACAAGCTTACAAGGTATTAGGCAGTTACTCAAGCACATGGTTGCTGAGTGAGCCACTATGGGATCCAGAGAGCCTGACTTCAGAGCCTTTACATAAAAGAGCCTTGTTGTTTGTCATACCTTTTATCCTAAGCATAAACTAGGTAGACAGTTTGCCTGTCCTTGACTGGCTTAAAAATTTCACGTCATAGGATATATATATATTACTAGATGCCTGAAGGCATGTGGTTCCCAAAATATCTGTATACAGTGTATACACACACACACACACACACACACTCACACACACACATATATATACTGGCTTCCAGGATGGTTGTGGTGGCAGCAGTGATCCATGAGCCTGCACTACAGAGGCCCTTCCCCAGCCAGGTTAATTGACGTTTATTTTGGTTTTCTTCACCCCTTCAAACTGTCCGGGAGACCCTGCCCTTCACTTTGGCCAGGAATGAGGGAGCTGTGGCCTTGGTGAAGCTACCTGCCTCTTCTCTCGCAGCCCTGATGGAGGAACTGGAGTTGGGTATTGCTTGTAGTTTAGGTTCCCTCTCCTTTTAATTCAATTTGTAATCAGAAAGCTATGGATTCTGGCAAATGGTCTTGTGCCCTTTATCCCCCTCATCCCCGATCTGGTCCCTGTTCTCAGTAGTCCTTCACCCCCAAGCACCACTGGACAAACTGGGGACCAGCCCTCTTCCCTGCCTGTGCCTCTTCCCAAACCCCTTTAGGGATGGTGAGAAGAGGATGGGGGAGGGGACACAATCCCTCTTCAGGCATTGGGAAGGCCTTGACCCCCACTTCCCCCCCACAGGCTTTACCCTCTCCTGTGGGCTCTCTCTCTGACACATTTGTTAAAAATCAAACCCGAATAAAAATACAAGTTTAATATGAAGAAAGGAAAGTAGGATAATTTTAATAATGCATAGTTTTAAAAAATTATATATATATATATATATAGTTTTGTCTTTTTCTCAAAAAAAAAAAAACACACTTATTTGACAATAGATTTTAGTGACCTTGTCACGCATTTATTTTCCTTTCCTATTTAGTTGTGAACTTCTAAACTTTCACTTGTACCTTGTGGCTTTTCTTTAGCACATACAAATTGTCAGCATCACTAACCTTGTGTTTTGGGCCTATTATTATGTAAATGATGCTTAATTTGAATATTAGCTCCATACTCCTGTGATGGTTGATCGATCTTGATCGGTTAAATGAGATGACGACTGAATGACTAATGGGCAGGTGGCATTTTCAGCAGGGACTCCCTAGACACAGAGGTTTACTTATTAGACAGGACACGGTGGAACACAAAGCTTTGACCAGTCAGTTTAAAACTTAGGGAATAATTTTTCCTGGAATTGTCCATTTAATATTTTTGTACCATGTTTGAACTTGAATAACTAAATCCAAGTCCAAAGGAGGATTATTATATATGGATATGCATGCATGTGTAGTCCAACTGCATATCCTCCTCTTGGGCTGGAGTGAAGCTCAGGAGTAGAGCTTACCTAGAATGCATGTATCAGATCCCTAATACCACAAAAGAGTGCTTCTACTCTACTGCTTATATTTATGATTCAAGGTCTAAGCCCATTGGCAATTATTTCAACACTTTGATGGCACTGGAATGTGTGGTGCACTGGGATGTCAGGGCAGGATTACTCAGTGTCCAGGACGGGCATGGAGCTGGCTTTAATAGCAATCCAGACAGTCCACAACCAACCAATCAGTACAATGATATTCTTTAAGGCCACGCATAAGGAAAGCAAATGTCTGTTTGCTTGATTATCATAACTATTTCTCCAACCTAGGTCATCTTACACAATTTTAGCAGCAATAAACAGTCTTTAAATCTTGAATAATGCAGAAGTAAGAGCAGCTCAGGAGGCCTCCTTACACACAGTTATAGATCTGTAACTCAGCAGTAATATTCCATGGGTGTGAATCAGGAGCTGCATCCCAATCCTGCTGAGACAGCATAGGATTTAAAGTTTTTTAGGCAGCACAGCCCACACCACCCTGATCCTCTCTGCAAATGCAGGCTTCCTGTGTTTTTTCAGCTCATTAAACTGGAAAGAAGCAATCACAACCACACACACCATCAGCAGCTTCTCCTGGCAGTTCTCTGCCATGGGGTCCTCTGGTCCTCATTGCTCTCTAGAGTCATCTTTGGAAGACATGATACCTGCCGTGACTGCTTTTTTTTTAAAAAAAAACTTTTAGTTAATTGTGGGTGATGATAATGAGCACCAGCCCTGCGGACATTCTTTCCCATAACTGCCAGTAGAATAGAGTGTGCCCATTTCTCCTCTGTGGGTGGTTTAGACACCTGCAGAATAAGCACCTGCCTACAGGTGCGACAGAGATGCATCCAGCTGATCTTATTACAGGTTGGCTATAATTCTAGAACCTGCTGCTGAAGGAATCCTAGGTGGACTTTCATTATACCACACGCTCTCATTTATTTTTGTGGGTTTTTTTTTTCTATATATAAAATCTTAAGGAGCCATTGCGATCTTCTTTGGGAGCCACATCAAGTGAGAAAGTGACTTACTGTGCAAGTCCCTAGGCTTTGCTTTGTACAAATTGCCGTGTCTTCCACCCCACCAATTACAGGCAAGCCAGCCCAGCCCAGCAGCTGCACAGCTCACTTCACATGAAGCTCAGACTCACTTGGCTCTATCTGTTAACTTTCCAAGAAAAGCCATCCAACACTCAAAAGCTGAACAGCTGATAATCCCCTGCTGTGGTGAATTTTGATTTAAATATAACTCAGTCTCTCTTGGCTCTGGCTTAACTGAGTTGGAACTGTTCTTTTCATTGTTGATTCAGTATTGGCCTGCAGATCTGGCTGTCTATTCCCCCTGACAGATTCTCTATGGAGGTATTTATTAGTTGTATACAGTATTTCTGAAACTCTGTGGACTGCCTACAGTGACCCTTGATCGTCACGGTGATAGATTTAACCTCCATTTCTGCCCATGGGATGATGAGCTGATTGTTAACTTTCTGACTCAACTGGTTCCCTTGAAGATCACACCCTAGAGGCAGTCCTGGTGGGTACTGCATGGGAACAAGAACCCCTCCACATTGTACCATCTCTAACAGGATGTTGCACTGTGCTTTGAGAATTATATAATGAAATTGGTAGCTAGACCAGTCCTGTTTTCAATAGTGTCAGCTCTATGCTATTTGAAATGCCTTAGTTACTTGTCTGCATATGTTTAGAAGGTACACAGTGTGCCATAGCAATGAGTTATTATACCTTTGTGTAGAAAAATGTTTCTCTCCCTTTGGGACTCACATTCTCATGAATGTGGCTCAAGAATAGGAATCATGAAATGGTGCTGAAGGCAGGTATTAGGGTCAAGAGATAAGGAAGGAAATTCCCAGTGTGGAGAACAGGCTTCAGTAGAGATATAGATGCCGACAAAGGCTGCACTTGTTTATGTAATATTTTCTTTGATTCTGTGATCTTCCAGAGTGATGCAATTCCTCAGTAATGATGGTTGTCATTGCTCACACCAGTTCGAGGAGCCCATGCCGGGCTTTCTACTATGCATTTACTGTGGGGAGTTCTATCTAGGTCTTTCATCCAACCTCTAATTTTTTGTCTTATAGATACAGTAATTGAGACCAGGATAAGGAACTTTGAAGAGGCTCCCCCAGATTGTAGGATCCCTGGTTCTTTTTCAGTTCAAGTTTAGCTTTTGGCACACTCCTATATTGTCAGTTGTCACTTCCTCTACACCCGGAAGTTGCCAAGTAAGGAAAGAGATTCTGTGGGTATATGCATGCCACCCATGGATTCTTACTATCATACAGCACAACATTCCTCATCGATGCTGATCTCTTTTCCACTGGTACTATCAGATCTTAGATTAATGACCATCCATAGTCAGTTATTTATATGATTGGTTCCTAAAACTTTAACTCTTATCACCACAGATTTCAATTTATTTAATAAACGAGTTCCTTGCCTCGAAGTATTTGGCAATGAATAGGATACTTCCTGTGTTCTTAATCAGTTCAAGTATCAAACAAATGACATAAATATGTAAATAAAAATCTAATAGAGAGTTGGAGAAATGACTCAGTGGTTAAAGTGACTGCTGCTATTGCAGCAGATCTGAACTCAGTTCCTAGCACCCATGTCAGTTCACAAATACCTATAACTCGATCTCCAGAGGATCTGACTCCGTTCTGTGGCCTGTGAAGTTGTGCATCTTCATGCGCATACCCACACATAGACACGAACACATACACATAATTCAAAATAAAATCCTAAAGAAGAGTCTAACAGTTTGAATGTTAACTGTTAAGACAGTAACAGTAAAATTGAATGGATATGTCTGTTTCTACTGACAGAGACTGCTCTGAATAGCATTCTCATGCATGTTTTGGAAAATTGATTATGAGTCCTTTGTGTGGCAGGATTATATTGAATGAGAGACAAAATCACAAGGGTGAAATGTCATTATTGGTCAGAAATCACAATCTTTTGGTTAGCTTCATTTGAGAAAGCCTATAAAGCTACCCTAGTATCGGTGTTAGGGGATAGACAGGGACACACTCAGTAGCTATGCTGTGCTGAATGCTTGGACTGACCTCTCCCAGGTAGCAAAAAGACATAGAGGGAGGGATATACATCAGAGAAGTGACTACCAGATGTACTTGTTGGTCCATGAGTCCCCTTAGAAAGACCACACTGTGCCTCACTCCAAGAGCCTGGAGTTGGACTATGTTTCAAGCTGGTAAGATTTAAGTTGGTATAGAAGTCTCAGTGCCATTGTTGGAAGTAACATAAAAATTTGCATTAAACATTCAATCCTAAGAATAAAAGGCAGGAGAGAAAGTCTAGGAGTACCCTGACAACCACTGTGACATCCAGCTCTCCCTCCCTAACCACAGCAAGCAGTAGACCTGTCTTTTGAAGCCCTTTAGTTAGGTTTGTTGCCTCTGTCCTGTGGAGCAGATGAAAGGCTAGGTAGACCTGTGGATGCTTTATACTCCTGACCTAGGGCAGCATGTCTCTGTCTCAGTCTCAGCACTGCTGTCACTGCCTCGAGCATCATTGTCCAGACACCACTTTGTCCATTCTGCACGGCTAATGGGTGTGCGTCTGTCCTCTGACTCCGAACAAGCATTGCGACCTATGAGAGGGTCACAAATCTTTATATCATTTAATGCCCCTGAACTAGCCCTTCTCCTCAGCATTCAGTGTGGACTCCCTGAACTCTCTGATAGGGGCTTTGAAGGCATTCTTTCTCTTCTCTACACTTGCTCTACATTCTGTTCTGAGAACACAGGGATCCTCCCATTTCCCAGAGCCTTTGATCCCATTAGAGCCATGCAGGAGACTCAGATTTCTCAGGCTGTATTGTCATTAGACTGTTTCACTAAAACCTATGCCCAGGGCAGACCAAGGCTGGTGAAGTGCTGTCATGATTGTTTCCATGCAGCAGGATTCTTTCAGCCACATAATGATGATATCCTCTCAAACCTACTTTGGTACATCAGCATGACAGAAGCTTTTGTGTCCTATCAGACCATACCAGTGCTTTATCTTATAAAAAGAGGTTCTGCTCACCTCAGGTCCTTACTCCATTGTCTCAGCCAATGTCTGCATCTGCTTTATCCTGCATGTATTGTTCATATGGGTTTATTCTGCCATATTCTATCATACCCTTATGACTGGCTAACCTGACTATCTGCATTTAAAATGGCTTACTACAATTTCTTTCAGTTACCTTCATTCAAGCATGAAATCTAGCTCTGACACACTTCTCTACCTGGCCAACTCATGGACTTATTGTTCAGTTTCCATGCCTCAGTCTCCTGCTTTCTGTTAATTTCTTGGCAGTTGTAGCAAATTATGGATTCCTCGGATAATCAAAGATAATGTCAATCAAAGATAATCTCCATCTACGTTCTAGCACTTATGAGTTGATACATGACTCGGACTCTTTTTTTTTTTTTTTTTTTAAGGCATAAGATAGAGAGTTTTTAACCTTAATAATACCAATATATTTTTGTGGGCTGATTCTTACTTTAAGCAGAATCCCTGGTCAAGGCCAGGCTGTTGTGCAGCACCTTTAGCCTCTTTCTACCCATTGTTGTTATTAAGCCAGCAATGCCCTAGCCAACCCAAGTGTAATTACCCAAAACAGTGATCAGACATTGCCAAACAGCTATTGTTGAAATGCTGGCAGAGACATTGGTTTTTAGGAAGTTTAGATCTGTATTCTAATACTATAATAATGGAAATATAACTCATTTGTAGAGTTCTGGCTTAGGATGCATGAAGCCTGGATTTTAGTCTCCACCACAGAAAGATGAAAAAGGAAGAGAGGATAGAAGAGAATGTATCCGATTTTAGCTCATTTAGTAGTATGCTTGCCTCTCACTCACAACAACCTGGGTTTAGCCCGAGCATCATATGAAGCCAGGCATGCTGGTGCATGGGGAGGTGATATACACATGCACAGTCACTCTCAGCTACACACCATAATTGAGCCTAGACTACTTGAGACCCAGTTTATCAAAAACAAGCAAAGATAAAGATGGGAGAAGAGGGACTCTTATGTACATTCTGTTTAATATCATGACTGCTGTATAGCCTGGGCTCACTCTTTTATGTTGAATGGAGCTCCACATTAGTCAAGGGTCTGGAACACATCCCATTGGCCTGTGATCATTGAAATCAGTGGGTATAACATCATCTTCACCTCTTAATAGGTTTTCCTTACACCTATTAAGCCAATCTGGCACATAATAGGTATTCAGAAAAAATAAAAAGCTGAGGCAATGTGTAAGTTCAAATGAAAATGATTATGCTGGGTTTTGTGATTGGTCAGAGGTGTATTTATTACATAGGAGTAAGCTATACTGCAATTGTGTCTTTATGAGAACTGAATGAGGAGAAAACATGAATCACAAGAAAGTGTAAATTCTCCCCAAGGCATGGTCACTGTCTGTGCTATGTCCCTACTCCCAGGTGACCCACTGGCTTTCACATGACAAAAAGTAAAAGCTCCATCAGACAACTACAAACTACAACCATGTCTATCCTTGAACCTGTGCTTACAAATGTTCTGGAACAGAATGCTTATAGTGAATGTGAATTCTATCAGGAAGTGGCCCTGCAGAGTAAGTGACCACAGGCAGTTTTCTGCATATATCAAAATTCCACAGTTACACAGTGAAGAATAGAGCATTTGCCCAGAATATATGATTCAATCTTCACCAAAGTCTCACAAAGAAAAAAAAAAAAAATTCTGAACAGAAACGAATGAATCTAATAGTGCAACTTGATGAGATTTCAGAGAATGTGGAACATGTGTTCAGGAGACCTGAGTTCCACGTCTGGTTTTCATATTCTAAATAGTTACAGTTCCTTAAATAGAGACACTAATATTTTTTTCTGTATAAAAGCCAGAGGCACAAAAAGACAGCTGGGGGCCTCTTAAAATCCTTCAGAAGGTGTTATTTATTATAAGCCTGCTCTTTTAAACGTGTGGAACTTAAGCCAAATGGATTGACATGTTCTGGATGTCTCAGCTACCTTGGAGGCTGAGGTGAAAGGATCATATGAGCCCAAACATTAGTGATTTTGCAGTGATGAAACCCACCATGACCAAAAAGCAAGTTGTAGAGAAAAGGGTCTATTTGGCTTACACTTCCACATTGCTGTTCATCATTGAAGGAAGTCAGAACAGGAACTCACACAGGGCAGGAACCCGGAGGAAGAGCTGATGCAGAAGCCATGGAGGGATGCTGCCCACTGCCTTGCTTCCACTGGCTTGTTCAGCCTGCTTTCTTATAGAACCTAGGACCTCCAGCCCAGGGACAGCACCACCCACAATGGGCTAGGCCCTCCCCAACTCCCCCATCAATCACTAATTAAGAAAATGCCCTACACCTGGGTCTTAGAGAGTAATTTTCTCAATTGATGTTCCCTCCTATCAGACAACTCTAGCTTGAGTCAAATTGACATAAGACTAGCCAGCACAATAGAACCTTGTCAATTTGACAAACATATCACTATGGAGCCACAACCCTTAGGAAGGCATCTTCTCCACTGAAGTTTCCTCCTTTCAGATAACTCTAGTTTGGGTATCAAGTTGATGTAGGAATAGTTAGCACAGTGATAGCCAACATAATGAGATTCATCTCCTTAAAAGAGGCAAGGTGTGAACTCATCAGGCTCTATCTATAGTCATTTGCATATACATTGTGTGTGTGTGTGTGTGTGTGTGTGTGTAAAACAATAATAAAGAGGCTATCAACTTGAGTGTGGGAGGAACATGGGAGTGGTTTGAAGTAGGGTACCTGGGATAGTCTAAAGGAACAAAACAGAGGGGGGGGGAAGTAATGTAATTGTATTTCAATTAAAAATACATATTTTTAAAAGGCAAGATGAGGGAGGGAAGGAGAGAGGGAGAGAGAGAGGGAGAGAGAGAGAGAGCGCCAGGTGCAGTCCAAGCTCCTCCTACCCATCTTGTTCTCTTAATGCTGTCCACTCTGAACTGGTGTCCTCATGAAAACTAAAATAATGCTGCACAAAGACAAAGACGTTGTGAATGTAACTAAAATGGGAAATGTCTTTATAGCATAGTCTTTGGTCCATGGCACACTAAATGTTTATGGTTAGAAGTAGTAGTAGATAATACATCCATTAGGGACTTGAGAGATGAGGCAGTGCTAGAGACAAAATTCAGTGCACGGTGCATGCTAGGCAAGTAAGCACTCCATCACAGCATGGGACATGGTTCTGCCCTGGTGCTATTCTTAGCTGGAACCTTGTTGAGATCACTGTTCTCCATTTTGCATTCATTATTCCTTCTTCCAAAAATGAGTTTTGTCCTCCTTTATATGTGCTTTTGTTAACATGGAATAGTTTAGTACATTCCAGGCAAGGGGAATGCATTTTTCACCAGCAGTGGTGATCTCTCTCGGCTTTGGGGATGGAACAACTGCTGGGGGCATATTTTCTCAGTGACAAATCCATTTACTTTCAAACTAAAACAATGAAGAATGTGAACAACTTGATTGTGTCATTGGAAGTGCTCTGTACCAGTCAAGGTGGAAGATCTAGAATCAATATGACTAATGGATCCCTGGTCCAAGTGATAGAGTCAGCAAAAAGGATAAATTATCACTTTGCCATGCTTCTCCGATGGTAATTTCTTCTTGCTGTCTGATGCGATAGCCTTTGCTGTGTTCCCATGGCGGCCTTCAACCCAATCCTAAGCTAAGCCGGGAAGCACTAGGTCAGTACATCACCATGTCGGGCTCTGACTCATTGTTATGTTTGTTTATCCCTTATTACTTTCTTTGCCTGAGTAAAATCTCTATTACTTTGGGTGCTGGAACAGAGAATGTGCTCTACACACCCGAGGCGTACATTTTATTTTATTTTTATTATTTTTGTGATGACTTCATTATTCCCTTATGCCAGAGTTTTTGCCAAAATTGTTTTTTCCCCTCCTCTTTCCTCAGCATCCTCTTCTTTGCCTTCTCTATTTGTTTACTCCAGCTACACATTCGAACATTATGTTATACTGCTTGGCCTTTTTTGCTTTCTATATGGTAAATGGCCCCCAGACTTTCCTGGATTTCAGAATCCAGTAAGACTTCCTTCTCCTCCTTAAGACAAGAGACTAACCAAGTGTTACCAGCTTCTCATTTTGTTCCCAGAAAAGGGCATTATGATATAATGTTTGACATAATATCATATGCTTTGTTTGACAACCATTACTTATTTAGAATAGGACCACAAATGATGCCAAACAGTCTCATAATGACACTTTTTAAATAAATTTATATTTATAATGAATTCATTATGTTGTTTCATTTTTCCTATTTCTCTACAAAATGTAAAAGGCCATCATAGATCATGTATATTATGATAAAAACACCAAGTTTAAAGGTCTGTCATCTTCATGCACGTGATGCTAGCAGATTAAAGATGCATGTTTTCTGGAATCTCTGAGGACAGCAGAAGTCTCTTTAATCAATTCCTTTGTATATTTCTAGCATTCAGGAGTAACTTTTATCATGCTTTGTACCAGTGTTCACAATGACATCAGTATGGTGGGGAGAGAAATCTTGTATTTCAGTTCAAAGCTACAGGAGTGAATGAATCATCTGAGGGTGTGTAAATCTCCATAGAATATGGAAGGGAGTCCATCCACATGCCTGCCCTATGTGTGACAGGAGGGCTGAGAGTGAAGACGGTGATGGAAGACATTCATCATTTAATCATGGTTCACATAGCCCCTGATCCCTTGCACATTCATCCCCAAAAGGCTTGAGCTCTGGAATCAACAGACAGGAATCCAACCTCAGCTCTTGGCTGCCATTGACTGTTATCTCAGACAAATTCTTCTCTCCTGCCCCAGCTCATTTCCTTACTTACAAAAATGCAAGTGATAATGATACCCAGACTCCAGATTGCTCTGTTATCTTCATGAAAGGAGGAATGCACAAGATACACAGATCATGCACATTCTCCTGGGATGCAAACACTTTCCCTCCTTTCTTTTGACTTCAGTACAACCACATTTCCCAAGGGATAATGTAAGTGAACATCACCAAATCACTCACAGTGTCTCCGTAAATTAACAAATTGCTATGGTTTTCTCCTTTCCACAGCAAGCCAGCCATTGTGAGTCATATCACATAGATGTCACTGCCTGTAAACCACCTTGTTAATTCGGTTCTTAGAAGAGAGCCTTTTTCAATTATGAGAATGTTAATTATTATTTATCAGTCCCTTAATTATTATAATGTACTCCATGTCTATTTTGAGGGCTGATGTGTATGCGAGCATGGGTGTTTGCTTCCCCAGCAGTCCACATGAACTCCTGTCTCCAGCCTTTTATCTGCTTGTCAATCCCACCGTTTCCTTTTAGCCCTGGCAGGGTGTTCCATGGAGAAGGGCTGTGTGGTTGTTTTACTGACAAACATAAATTTCACTTTATTTTTGACCGCTCTGCAGAGGTTGGTATAGTATTATAAAATATCTTTAAAATTCTATCACTTGAAAAAATAATCCTAGAAATGTTCCTTATAGATGCTCTTTTATCAAGTACTTAACTCTGGGTTTGGCACTTTAATGGGCTTCCCTCAATGTTTTGGTGGGTATCTACATAAACTCTGTGGTTTATTTACTACTGTAGCTTTTAATGGAAATGTAAAATAATTTCTCTTATGGGCAGTACTGACTTCATTGCAAATGCATCAAGAAAATGGGAAATTCACATAAAACGCCAACTTGCAACTCTTGCTGAAGCTGGAGTTGCTGTTTCGTATTTTAGAAGGGCAGTGTATTTACAGCTCTTGTACACATACTGTAAAATGTAATGTGGCAGGATTTCTATATTCTAATAAAACAATGTGCTGCTCGCTGAGGAGAAGAAGGGGCTGGTGAATTATTGTAGTCATTGTACCCTGTTTCCCCTTATTGAAAATGGAATATGATTATTAAATGCATGCAGTGTGCATTTTACACACTTAGTTATAGATCCTGGTTTTTATGTGTGCCTAGAATATCAATATTTGCTTTACTTTTAAGGAACATTAGTTACAAATACAATAAGTGTGTTTCATTTTTCATTTAGGACACGCTGACTTCAGTGCTCGAGTCAGAGTATGCAATATATGTCTCAGTGATTATTGATCTGAAAACCCGCTGAAAGTAAGCAAGGCTGCTTTTGTAATAAGCAAACACCGGCAGGGGCTGCTCTTGGAAACCCCTGAAACTGAAGGGAATAGCAATAAATAAGAGTTTAATTAAATTGCTTCTTGGCAGAAAGCAGGGCTGTCTTTCAACTGTGGTTTAGAACCTGTGGGGTCTTTTTCCCCTCTTGATGTATGTGTAGCATTCTCGTTAATGCTAATGAGAAGTGTGCACAGTAAAGGGGCAGCTGACCTCCTGTCTCATTGTGCCTGCAAAATATCACATGGTTTTGTGGTTTTGTTTTGTTTTTGTTTTCTCCCCAGGGCTATTCAAGTTACTTATTTATTTGTTTTTAATGCAAAGCAAGAAATCTCTCGGTGAACTAGCAAGTTGCGATGTATAAGTTCTACGTTATTTTTAAAGTATCTTAAAAATTCTAGCATAAAGATTATGGAATTCAGAAATATTAACCATCAATGTTTTGTTTAGGTCTTAGTTTTAAATTGTAATTATAACCAAAAGATTAAAATATAGCCTCCTCTTAGACTTTAGCTCCCTGATTAGCTATGTGCATATATGTGATTATCATGCTTAGCAAACCATGGAAACCATGCTCCCAGGCTTAAAAAATGAATGAAAATGATTAATTAGATTCTGTAAGGTGTTGCATTCAGAGCTGGGCACATGTAGCCTTCAGCTCATTTAGGTTCAAAGCTGTCTGCAAGACGCATGTGCTTGAATATGATGAAACAGAGCTAGCGAGGTGCAATTTCCACTTGCTGAGTTGCTGTCACTTTCCCCAGAGCACAGGCTGGGGATGTGTATTGTCCATTATCCCGGCCCCCTCAGATTTCCAGCCAAAGCGCTCCTTTATTATTTCCTTGCATAAGTTCAAACATTTTCTGGATCACTCTATCTGGCAAACCTCCATATACTTGTGCAGCCCAAGTCTATCTGTGAGCCTGCCTTTCTGCTTTGTGCTTGCTTCCACTTCCTCTAAGACATCTGGCTTCTTGGTGGTTAGGAGCAGTCTGTCTGTTTTATAAAATTCTTAATGCTGGGGTGATGACTTTAGTGTGGGAAGTAGTTACTACCTGGAAGGGGAAATGATTCTTAAAGTACACTTTGGTGAACATTCAGTTTCTGTAACTTAGGATGTGCTAGGCCAGCCTCCACACAGATAGATACTGCTCACACCCATCAACTAAGAAGTAGTTAAAAGGTAGATTCACTAATCTTGCTACATTACCCACATTGGCAAACAAAACTGCTACCTGGCTTTTTAATTATTCTTTAATTTTTAAAATTTTGACAGGAACAGGGGGAAGCAGGTTCCCATATTTCCATTGTAGGCACTGAGGCTCCTGGGTTTCTCGGATGGTTCACCTGCACCTTTCAGGGCAACCCAGTGACCTTTGAAGCAGACTTACACATTTTGAACTGTAATGTCCAGACATAACCACCTGCCTCAATTAATCCTGCAATTTTCACTCTAATTCGTTTGATTCAGCACCTTGCAGGGACAGGGGACAGAGCCTGCAGAGTCTGAGTACATTCAAGGCATCCTTAGTGTATTAATTTGTCACAATTCCCTTCATGGCAGTCATGCAGTCTTTTGCCCTGGTAAATAATTTATACTCTATGGGTTTTCTCTGTCTGAGAGTGCAGACATCTTAGCAAAATTCAGCCTTTTGTTTCTATGGAAAATGACCCAAGACTTTCAAATATTCATCAGCATAGAAGACTCCAAATACCATCCTCTCCTGTAAAGTGCCATTGGTGCATTATTTAAAAGAAACTAACACTCTTCCTTCTGTACTTCCCGTCATTGTCCACTGGCTGTTGTTGTTGCTTTCTTTATTTTTTAAGGTATGCATTGCCGTGTATGTAAAAGAACACATATCTCATAGATGTGAAGATGTCATTTCTCATAGAAGCCTTACTTGTTCACTTGAAGATGTCATCCACTAAGAAAAGAAGTCCTGACTTAAGTTATGTTAACAAGAGCCATCATTTGTACCATAAAATCTGAAAATATATATGCTTTCTACTTCTTTCTCCGAGATTTCTCTACGTTTAGTGTTCTAACTTGAAACTGCAACTCAGCACATAATTGTCTTTTAAAATGCCCTCTGATATTGACGTTTTTCAGATACTACCTGCGTGTGCTGTTCCTAGAGATCAGATGATCCAAGATAAGTTTTCTAGGGTTCTAAGAGAAGGTGGTTGTGGGTCAAGGGAATCTTGCTCCTCCATGGTGGAGTGATTCAAGATTACCTGCTGTATAACCCCTTTGACAAACTCGTGGGCCTTGTGCTTTTAAAGCCTCCACTTCTATTGTTTTAGATCATCTTTTATCTAGAAATGTATTTTTTATTTTACCTTAAAATATTTCATAGATATTTACATATGCAAAAGGCTTTCTTTGCGCCATTTCCTGAACTGAAATGGACAGATATAATGAAAAAAATTCATGAAGTTTCCTGAAACAGCTACATTCTGAGACTTTCACACTAAACTTCATTTAACTTTATGGATAACATTATCATGTCAGTTTTGATGCCATGTTGACACACCCTTGGGAAAGGAAACAGGGAGCAAGGGAATACAGTTGAAGAATTGCCTCCAGATGACCTGTAGGGATGTTTGTGCAACATTTTTTTGATGTATGATTGGAATAGCAGAACTCAGTCCACTGTGGGTGGTACTACCCCAATGGAGGTAGGCATAGACTGTATAAGAAAGTGCTCTGAACATGTGTTTTGGACCAAGTCCATAAGCCGAATTCCTCTGAAGTTTCTGCTTCAAATCCTGCCTTGAGTTCCTACACTGGATGTTCTTCATGACAGATAGTTACTTACCTATATAATGAAATAATCTCTTAACTATCAGGTTGCTTTTGGTCAGAGAGGTTTATCACAGCAGTGACAAAGCCCAGTAGAACACCTGACACAGGTTTTATTTCAAGAACATGGCTAATTGATACTCAACTTTGTTTCGTTGTTTCGTTTGTTTTTGTTTTTTCCTGCAAAACTTCTTAGGTCTTCCTTTGATCTCTGATGAGTTTGATCCTAGAATACCCAATGTCTGTCTGGTTTACTGTCTCTACTATGGACTGAGTTATCTAAGTACAAATTGTCTGGACAAGATTGATGGGTCAAGCTGAATTTTACCTCACGGCGGAGGTGCTCTTCTGTGTTTTAGTATGGACCCAGCAGGGATGAAGCAGCAGAGCCTGTAGTGCAATTATCTGCCTCTCTATATAGGCTATATTGATGAGTCATCTCTTGGAGTAAAATTCTGTTATTTCCCATCAAGCTTAGAACTGTACTATTTCATCAATTCCCTTTTCATATCTAATGACTCATAGAGAGCAGTACATCATCACCCATCTAATGATACTGACAAGATAAAATAACACTAATGTAGGTTGGTTATACTTTCATCACAGTTATATATAGAGAGAGAACAAAATGAAGTATGTGGGATTTGGTTTGGAGGTCTCACCTTTCAGAAGCTTAGGTCCATGCTGTCTAGTTCCAGTATTTCTGGGCCTCTTGGGAAGCAAGAGCATCATGGCAGAAGAGCATGCTGAAGAAGAGTTTCTCATTAATTTCACAGCCGCCTGGAAGCAGAAAGAAGGACAGGTCTCACAAATGCTCTAATACTGAAGCCCCCTCCCCATTCTTTCTCCAGTCAGACTCTACCTCCAGAAAGTTCCAGAACTTTCGTTAGATAACATTGCAGCAGGGAACCAAGCAATCAGCATTCCGATTGATGGGAGATACTTCACATTCAAACCATAATACAAAGATGTCGATTGAGAAGTAGTATAGTTATGGGAAGAAAGTTATAGTAGTAGAAAACTATACTACTATGAGAAGTAGTATAGTTCACAGAGAGGATTCCACAGATCATCCTCTCTGCAAACTAGACTTCTCATACACATTGGGCATAATTTATGGCTGTAAGGATTCAAGGTAATGCACACTGATGCCTCTGGATATGGACCACGATTAGTTGGGGATGAGAGCAGGTTTTAGATACTGGATTTTTCTTTTATATCATAAGAACAGTTCTTGAGCCAGGAGTCTTAGAAATCATTTGGATGGGGCTAGAGAGATTGCTCAGTGGTTAAATGTATGTACCGCTTTTGCAGAGGGCCCATGTTTGGTTATCAGTACTCACAATAGGGAGCTTGCAATGTCTTATAATAACTCCAGCTCCAGGGGAATCCAACATAACACATCTGGCCTCAGCAGTCACCTGCATTCACATACAATTATACATGGATACACATAATTTGAAAAGTAAACCTCTAAAAGTAATTTTGCCTGGATATACCATTTTTGAAGATTGTATGAGACTCAAGAAAAGCCTTCAAGATAGCCCAAAGTCACATAGCTCCTCAGACTCCCAAGCAAAGGTTCTTTCAGCCATTTGTGCCATGCGTTGCTAGGGACTCTTACAATGCCATTATCAGAAAGGTGTTGACTCAGTGCTCTCACTCTGTTCAATGTCATCCTCATTTTTCTTGTCATCACAGGATATGTGTGACAGAAACAGGACTTTATTGAAGAAGAAAAAGGCCTAAGGTGTTTACTTCTGTGGCAGGTAGTGTGAACTAAGCAGGTAAATAAGGAACATATTTTTGCTTAGACTTCTTAGAAAATATGCATATTTGCCTTCTGGCAACATGTTCTTTGCCTGTAACATGAGGACAAGGATTATGGTAATACATGGGCCTGGTGTGGGGCTATATGTAAGAAGTATTAGCTGGTTCAGATGTGGTAGCACATGCCTGTAATTCCATCAGTTGGCAGACAGATCTCTGAGCTTGAGGCCAGCTAGGTCTACAGAGAAAGTTCCAGGAGAGTCAAGGCTAAGCAGAAAAACCCTGTCTCAAAAACAAAACAAAGCAAAACAAAAAGGAAAGAGAGACAGACAGACAGACAGGAAGATAGACAGATAAATAGAAAAGAAGTAAAACAGAAATATTGGCAAATATTATAGAGCTGATGTGCACCCCATCCCCTGCTTCTTCATCACACCATTACTGGCCTTAAAGCCAGTTATAATATTGCTCTGACCTGCTTCCTTTATTGTTTAATATGATCTTATATTAGCCATAAAAACCTTTACATCATTTATCGAAGACCCAAATGACAAGATGGATTTCTAACAGGGATTTATGTAGACATTTAGACTCTGCATATGTCTTGTATTCACATTATCCTTCTGGCTCCTGATGAAAGTTTTGCCATCCCTCTCAGTTCCAACACAAAGATCTACTGCTTTCCTACCAAGCAATGAGAGCCTCCTGCCATGTAAGACCAGGAAACAGTCATAATTGAACTATTACATGTCCATGTGCCATGAAACCAGTGTCAGATAGGTAACCTGCTATCTCTGGATTTGCATTCATCTGAGGCTGCAAAATTGCTGTTCTCTCTATGTGGGGTGAGCTCTGGCCCCTCTTCTGTTCACATTTCCTTGTTCAGACTGAAGTGCAAAATCCTGCAGTATTTAGAAAATGAATCTTCTTAACAAGGCATCGATTCTTTCTCTATCCTGGAGCTGAAATTGCTGCTTTTATTTTGCCCATTACATGGAATGACATAAAAATGTCTTCTATGTGACCAACCATGAGTACCATTGTTATGAAGGCTAAGGAAGGGTATGTAGGATTCCTGAATCTCCAATGTTATTTGACCTTAAATCATTCTCCTTGTCCTCCAATTCGGGTCACATCTTTTTCTACAAAAATCGAAGTATATTCAGCAAACAGGTCTCTATCTCTTGCTGTTGTAGATACATTCAGAGGTTAGGAGGGACCTGGGATACTGTCTGGAAGATCACATCTCTGAAGAGAAAGCTTGTCTATTTCTTGTGCACTGCTGGGAAGCACCCATGGTCAAGCTAAGGTCATCGTCCCCCAATGACCCAAATTCACAAGAGTATTGTGCAGTTGTTGTTGTTTATGGTTTGTTGTTGTTGTACCTTTCAGGCCATTGGGGCTAAGGCAAGGAGGGGAGACTTGGTTGATTACTGGAGATATATATGAATTGGCCTCCTTGAGCCATCTCTATTTGTACTGTTGATAGTAGCATCATTGTGGTGAGGGCTGTTTTTGTTACTCCTCTATTGCTGTAAAGAGACTCCATCACTAAGGCAACTAATAGAAGGAAGCCTTCAACTGGGGGCTTGCTTCCAGTTTCAGAGGACTAATGAATGATCCTCGTGGTGGGAAGCATGGTGGCTGGCAAGAGACATGGCACTGGGACTGTATCTGGGAACTTAAATTTTTTCCACAAGATGGAGTCAGAGTGAAAGAGGAAGACCAGGGGCTTATGAAACCTCAAATCACACTTATAATAACACACCTCCTCAAGAAGGCCACACATTCTAATCCATAAACAGTCAAATGAAAATATATGAGCCTATGGGGACCAACCTCATTCACACCACCACAGAGACTCTTTCTTCATCCAGACTACCTTTGCCATCCAATATTTCTACAAATAGCATGCCCATGGCTAATCTGCTCCTTTGGGTATAGGGCTTGCCTTATACAAAAAGACTGGTCCTAACTCATGATTCCAACTTCCCAAGTACTTCCTTTTTTTTTTTTTTTTTTTTTTTTTTTTTAGAGGATTTGTTCTTGAATCCCTGTCCCCAAAGCCCTAAAACCTATGGGTACCCAATAGAACAGTATTTGCATATAATGTATTCACACACCCCTGCATGCTTTAAAGCTCTCTAGAGTTTTAGTAATGCCCATAGAATACAGTGGGTACATGATTAGTTAAAACAGTGTTTAGCAAATAACAAGCAGAATGTCTGTACATGTTTAGTAAAAGTGAAATTTTGTCTTGAATATTTCCAATTCATAATTGATTGAATCTATGAAGTCTAAGCCTACCCATAAATGGTCCAACTATAATTTTTTCTCTCAGTATACACTTGAGACTACTTCCTACTCTGTTTCCCTTCAATAGTCAGGCATGGTTGCAGAGCCTATACCCTGCTGTGTGTGATATTTTAAATTAATTTTTATTTTCATTTATCTATATGTGGAAGATAGAAGCTTAACCCATTATGGAACTTTGTAGAAAAGCACACAAACAGTCTCCTTACAAACTAAGCACTTAATTTGTAGCTGGCATGTATTGACTTACATGATCTTAAGATCCTTATACTTCATTTGTGATAATAACTGTCCCTGTGTGAGTCTTAAAATTTTAAACTAGGTGTCTTTGGAAAGCATGTTGTCAACTCCTAAATAAGATGAAACTTTGGCCATTTTATCTGCACTGAACTCCTAAGAATTTTCTGGAATCTATAAAATTCCTGTTCAGTCAAGACAACTGAACATGGCAGTCATCTTCTCAAAAAACTAGGAATTTTGCACATTTTCAGTTCTGTGGAAAACCATAAACCACACAAGGCAATAATATGGACAGGAGAAGCAAACAAAGGTCCCCTAATGGAAACACTGGAGTAAAACACCACTTCTAATGGGTACAGGAGTGGGGGAGATTTGAAGGAAATGTGTGCTTCCCCTGATGGTCTCTAGAAAGTTCCAGCTAGAGCCTTATGGAATCATTTAGAAGGCCTCTGGTGACCTAAGTGCATCTATTTGATAGAATTAAGAACATTTAGCAGAATTATACTAAGTTCTAGGGAATGGAGAGGCAAGTTATTTAGTTTTGAAAGGTTCCGTGATGCACAGGGGGAAACAGAAGATGCCCTAGCACCTATTGATTTTCAAGCGCTTTATGTGTAATTATGAGGTTTAAGCGAAAAGACCAGTTTGTATGGTTGTTTTCCTCCATCTTGTTTTTTTCTACAAAGTTATATAAATAGCCTACTAACTTCTTAGAGGAGTTTTCCAACTGTTTTTCTCTGTGTGTACTTCAGTACCATCATATTGCTATTCTTTCTTCCCTGACTAACATCTCATCTCTTCCGGAGTTTAGTGATGAAATGATACCTCTGTTGCTGTCACCCTCCAAATATGGAAGATGGGATCTGATGATACTGGAAGAGTAGATGTTTCCCCCTTTACCCATTGCATGCTTGTTGTCTCCTCCTGTCATTCCATCAAGGACTCTCTCTTCTGCAGGAAATCTGCCCTGGCTCTAGGAGGTTCTGCTCTTAATAAGAAGTTGAGCAGAAGTTGTAATAACTCATTGCATTGCCTGCTTGGAAAGCATGATAATGCTCCTTAGTTGTAAGAAATCATTTTAACAACACTGACTGGTGGCAGTTCATTGATGAGGCCCCTGTGAAACCTGCTATAAATAGCACATGATGCATGTAGAAAAGGCTTCTTCAGTGTGGCTTTTATTTATTTGTAATTTATACTCTGCCTACCTTCACAAAAAGATTTGAGCTGGCTAACAATAAAAGACACATATACAATAAGGTTGTTATGTATGTAGAAATTGAAGATCAAAAATCATATGGAAAGAAGAAGGGGAGAGAGTTATGTTTGCCATTTGTTCCTCCTCTTCAAGGCAATGGAAGGTTATGCTGCAACCAACCCTCTCTTGGGCTCACCAGGGTGTGCTTAGCAGGGTGTATGCAATTCATCTTTCATTGCTATCAAATAATCCAAACTGCGGTGGGCACAAGCAGGGAGCTGGGTTTTGAAAGAATCAGAAACCTTCAAAGCTGCTGTTTGGGGCACAAGGTGTCCGAAGAAAGCCCCAGAGAAAGCAAAACTATAAAGTGATTATATTTTTCTAATCACTTAGAGTCCTCATTACCCACCACCCAGTTCTCTATCACTCTTGCCTGGGATTATACAGGACCTATTGATTTGTACAACAGACGTCTGTGAAAATCAATTTCATAGAGAGGATGAAACGGTAGACAGTGTCTAACAACGGGTTTTGTGTCTGGCCATAGTAGTTTTAGTAACTGAGCGTTAGTCACAGAGGCAATGGTGAATGATATCGAATTAAGCCAGTATAGGAAACCTGGTTTTAATTTAGGCCAACTGTCTGGACATCAGCACAGGTGGTATTCTGGGCTAAAGCGTTCTTTCTTGTTCGGTAACCCTGTGAGTTGCATGGTATTTGGTAAGTCCTTAGTTCTCCATAACCCTGTAGAAGTAGAGCTGCCACACCAGTTGTTTTTCCAGATGCTGATGGAGCTCCCCACTGCCCCCCCCCAATGGAGGCAGTATACCTTTGTAGGAAAACCATTGATTGAAGTAGAATATGAGGAAGTCTTGCTTTGTAGTTTACACACAGAGCAGGTGACACTACAGATACTTGCTTACACTCTGCCAAAGCTTGAATCTGAATTTCAAAGCCCCTGTATGCAAGACTTGGTTGCCTAATGATGGGTTTGGGGGACTAATTGGATCATGAAGACTTTGACCTAAGATATTGATGAATCCACTGGGAATTTTTCCTTTATGGCATTTTTGGCACATTGTGTAAACTGTGTAGTAGTCTGTAGAGAATAGTATGTCACTTAGGGCATGTCTTTGAAGAGTGTATCTATAACGAGTATATTTTTTTATTTAAAAATACTTTTATAAGCAATATATTTTGATAATGTCCTCTTCCCGCCGAAAATTCCTGAGATCCTTCCTACCCACTCAACTTTATTCTCTTCCCCATTCCACACCATAAATAACCCATAAATTAAAAAAAAAAAGTGAAAACAAACAAAAAAACAAAAGACAAAAAGAAAAACAAAAGTTCATACACGCATGTGCGAGCACACACACACAAGCGTGCACACTCACAAAAATAAGTCCAACCTTGGAATTCATTTTCTGTTGTCGAATTATTCCTGGACTTAGAGCCATCCCTGGAATGTGGTAGATATTCCATTCATTGGCGAGAACTAATTTTCCTGTTCCCAGCAGATACCAATTGCTAATACCAATAGGTTAGGGGAGGGACTTCATGTCTACTTCACCTTCGTTGGGCTGGGATTCGTCTAGTTCGAAATTGTGCAGGTCTTGTGAATGTTGTCAGAGTCTCCAATTGTTCATATACATATCATCTCTCTTATGTCTGAAAGGCTATTTTGGAGTTATCACCACCTCTGTCTCTTATAACACTTCCACTTTCTCTTTCGAATAGATTCCTAACCCTTGTGGGGAGGAGTTTGATAATGGCATCCCATTCAGGGCCAAATGCTCCAAAGTCTCTTGCTCTCTCCACATTCAATAACATCTGTAATAGTTGTCTTCACGTTAGTCAATCATCACCAGAGAAGCTTCCTGCAGTAGGTGGTAATTACCACAGACACCTACAACTAGACAATGTGGAGAAATAGCACTGATTCCTAACTAGAAACTTCACCCCTACTGACTAGTGTTCAGGTTACTTTGCCTGCTACCAGAGGAGAAAAATAACCATCAAAATCACCCAGATACAAACCCTGCAGATAGCTTACAATAGTAACCTACCTACAAGAATTCCTGGTGCAATACTGGCACATTTGTTGTAGAATGACCAACCCCTTTTGATTGGACTTAAGACCCATTCTATGAGATGGAACCCATCTGTAACACTGCTACAGTGGACAAGAACTTGAGACTAGACAGGTTATGTACTTAATGGAAAATGTACTACTGCTAAGAGAACATAGCAATCAAATAACTCCTAATGGCATATTGCTATACCCATAGATCAGTGTGTCGCCCAACCCTCATCAAAGAAGAGTACATCTTATTTCCATATCTTTCACCTCACAGACCAGCTGCCTTGAAGTGGGCAGCACTGATACACATTGAGTTTTCTACCACAATGTTACAACCAGTCCCTCGGAGGCCAGATGACCAATGGACTGAAGGAAAGCATTGAAACCATGAGTCAAAGTAAATGATTCTCTCCTTAGTTGACATTCTCATGTTTCTCATCACAGTGATCGAAATGTGCTCATGCATGCTGTCATCTCCAATAAGGGACACTATCTGCCAAGGGAAGTACCCAATGATGTCAGTACTTAAGAGTATGTTCTTCCTGCCCATGTTCATGGGTCCTCTCATATCTTGCCATCCAAAAATGTTGGAGAAGCTGGCTGGCTGCCTTGTTACTCAGCTGATGAAAGTCACCCCTAGTAACACTGAGAACGACCCCATCAACATTCTTGTCTATTGTAGCAGCAGATAAAAAGTAAATGCTAGCCTTACCAGTCCCATTTCCCAGTGAAAACAAAGCTTCGTGTCTCTTTGAAGTGTGTCCTGCAGGCATCCTGACTTCTGCTGAATAAAACTGGTGACCCTTCCCTAATTCAACCAGTGAAGAAGAAATGACTGAAATGTGGCAAGGCAAATGTCAGCTTGCTTATGTGAAAGCGTGTGGTAGCATGAAAGTCTGTCTTGTACAAGTTCGCATATTTGAACACTCGGTCCTGGTTAGTGGTGCTATCTGAAGAGGTTATGGATACTGGGACTTTGAGCTTTGAGGGATGCTGTAAGTCACTGGGGGTGGGCTTTGAGAGTTCATAACCTCACTTTACTTCTCTTTTACCTTCTCTGCCTCATGCATTTAGATAAAAATGTAATCTTTCAATCTCCTGCTTTGGCTGCCTGATATGCAGCTCCATACTGCCATTCCGGATGTTCCTTCTGCAACTGTAAACAAAAAATAAACTATTTCTTGTATCAGTTACATTGGGATATGGTATTTTATCACAGCAACAGAAATAGTGCAATGCATTGTTATTGGTTGTCCTTGTTCAGGTTCCGCTGTTCTTCTTCTTTAGTGGTTCTTAATCGTTAGCACACAGGCTATACATTTTCAGTCCAGAATCCAGTTGGTGTCACTGAATGATCTTCTGTCATTTTTATGATTACATATATTCTTTGAAATTAGATTATAAATATATTCTTTCTGTGATACCATCATTATTTTGCCAATGAAAAATTGTATTCCTGAAGCTGAAGAGACAAGTCACTCATTAACACCATGTAATGTTCTTGCAGAGGATCTGAGTTTGGTTCCCAGTACCCATGTAGAGGCATCTCACAATAAATAAAAATGTCTTAATCCATGACTGCAGAAAGTCACAGATGCTTGTGCCAACACCATAGACACATACATATGCACACAATTTAAAAATAAAAATAAATCTTTAGATTTTTAAATTCTTGGGTACCAAAGAGCTATACACTTGAAATATAAATAACATGGCTTCGTAAGTATGACCTAAGCAAGAATGATATCAGTGAACATGATAATCTACAAAAGCTTATGAGGCCTCAGCCCTAGACAAGAATGGCAGGAAACTAAGAAATGCTGAGATCAGGAGAAATAGTCTTCCCCAAGAAAGAGCACACCAACTAGTTTTCCAATACCAAACCATCAACCCTGAAAACATAGGTATGCAAATAATATACAGACCGACTAGGTTATATGTATATTTTGGGGACATATGACACATACATGTGTGTGTATACACACACACACACACACACACACTCATAAACACATATATTCTACATACACACACACATGGGAGTATTAAACAATTAAAGTAAAAGAGGCCATGAATTTGAAAGCAAGCAGGGGTTGGGGGTGTAATATGTGTTTAGAGGAAAGAAGAAAGGGAAGGGAGAAATAATGTACTAATAATCTCAATTTTTTTTTAAAAAAAAAAGCTATAATAAAATAACAAAGTATTGGGCTGGGAATGTCCCCAGGTGTGTGAAATAAATTGGCTTACATGTACTTTTACTTAAAAATTTCCAGTGTAACTGTGGAGTATTTCTTTAGTCTTTATTATACCTCGGTCTTATTGAGAGGGAGCCAGCGGTAATGAGCCCATTTTAGAAAAAGACATGAGCTATGGCCTCTCTAATTGCTCTGGGGTAGTCTAGAATTGGACAGTATCAGTATATTAAACTCTGATGATGAAATAAACACATAGCGAAGAAGATCTTAACAAGAGAATCTGGCCTACTCTATTGGCACTGGTGTCTCCTGATGTTAATTGGAATCTTTTCACATTTAAATCAAAGGGGAACTGCTGTACTCCATTTCCAAGGAGAGGGCTTCTTCATGCTTGCCTGGTAATGAGGATGCTTTAGGGAGATGCTCGGCCTCTGATATTATTCAAGAGTTGCCTTTTGAACTTGATTTTTGCTGACCCTACTTGATAATCCCCATTACCAGCAAAGGGATGGCACAAGACACCAGCTCAGCCTATTGTGCATCTGATTCCAGACCAGCTGTCGCTCTGTCCTCAGAACAGAGCAACTGTCTCCCGGAAAGTTCTCTATGTATCAAGAAGGACAGTCAGCAAAACAATGACAGACCCTGTCCTTTGACATGCATCTTTACCCCAAGAGCAACATGTGCCTAAATTAGTTCATTTTTTTACCTCCATGAAAATACACATTTTTATAAAAGTATTTGTTTCTTCATTCACAGTCAAGAAGGAAGATGTTTTACCTACAGTTTCTACATTTTTTTCAGAATACTTTCCTCATAGCAATGAATCATAATATATAGTAGCGTAAATACAGTGCCCTCACAGAGATGGTAATGGAATCAACTAGAATTGATGCAGTGCATGATGTAAAATCTTGTTAGGTCAGAAATCATTACTTGAATAAGAATCCAATTCCTGTTACAGTATCTTGCACTTAGAGGTTCATTCGGCAGCTAGAGGGACCTTCCTTATCTTTGTTAATTTCCGTGTGTGGTTGGTTGTCATCTCATAAACTAAGAAATAAAATTTAATCCTGAGGCAAGCCTTTATCACAGAATCAGTAAAAGGTACAGAGGGCTAGGGAGATGGCATATAGGGTTAAATGCCAGCATCACAATCAGAGGGACATGAGTTCCCAGGACCCACTTTAGTAGGAAACCAGGTTCGTGTCTATAGCATCAGTTCTGAGGTGTGAGGAAGATCCACAGAGCCTATCGGCCAGCCAGTATAGCCCAGTCAATGGCCTCTGAGTTTAGTGGGAGACTCAGTCTCAAAAACTAAGGTGGAGAACATAAAGAAGGAACTGCATATGGACCTCAAGCCTCCACCTGCACATGTACACATACATATACTCACATGAACACATGCATTTTTAATCCACAGCATTTACAATAGATATGAATTAAATTGGACACATAATTAATACTGAAATGTAGTTAAGACTTCAATAAAAGCAGGGCAGTGGTGTCACACGCCTTTAATCCCAGCACTTGGAAGGCAGAGGCAGGCAGATTTCTGAGTTCGAGGCCAGCCTGGTCTACAGAACGAGTTCCAGGACAGCCAGGGCTATACAGAGAAACACTATCTCAAGACAAAACAAAACAAAACAAAAAGACTTCAATAAAAGCAATAGAAGGAAGATCAGTTATACTATGTATGATTCATTTCATTTTTGTTTAATTTATTAATGTTTTTAGAAGTCTGTTTCAGAAGTGCTATAGACACCATGATAAATATATCTTTCTCTGCCCAAAGCAAACATCAAGTGTGATAGAAAATATAAGAATTCCATGTATGGAAGAAGTAAATGAAATTCTGAGAATGATGGCCAATGAGACCCCAAACACCATGGCTATTTAAAGAGGCCTGACAAGCAGGTATTCCTGATGGGAACAGAAGGACAATGAGATCCAACAGAGGTTGTTTCAGAGAACAAGTAAACTGATAAGCTGTCTAATACACTTGCTTATATAGACACCTTGACAGGTGTTTGGGGGAATTAGGAGAAACATTGCCTCTATTAAAATGAATACAAATATTAACTACAGGACATTTTTTTAAAAAGTTAGGAAGTTAGAAATGTGATCATAACAAAACTGACCACTTTAAATGTGAATATATGAGGTAGTCATAATACTATAAATTCCAAATATTAAATGTAAAATACATCTGTATGTTGATAATATGGAAATGTGTTGCTGAGAAAAATATAATGTTAACTGCTCATCTTCCATATGAGGAATAGATAATGAATAAAATTCTATTAGCCACAAAATGCATTGTTTTATAGTAATAATACAAAGTCTTAAAGAGAAAACTCAAAGGGAGAATTCAGAGTGGCAATTTTTCTCAGAATAAATTATATCTTTATGTGTTCAGTTTTATTAAGGTTAAAGTAATGACTTTTATTATGAATTTTTATATGCATATTTAATATTCTTTGGTCTTACCTAGGCATAGTGGTATGTGGCTGATGCAGTGAGATGGCATTCAAGCTATTCTGGCTAGAGAGACCTTGTCTCAGAAATCAATTCAGTATATTTTCATTTTCTAAATTTTATAATGGGCATGCTCCATTTATTCATTTAAAGAATATGTAATATATTTCCTGTGTGTCACTATATAATTAGCAAAGTAAAAATAGTGATTTCTACCAATGATGAAAATTCCATTTGGAGACTTGGGGAGTTGGTCAATGGTCAGAGTACTTATCTAGTCATCATGAGGCCCTGGGTTCAGTCAAAGACACAGACTGACAGACAGACAGGCAGACACACACACACACACACACACACACACACACACACATACACACACACACGCATGCATGGAAGCACACAGGGGTACTTTTGTTAACCATCAATTCATTATTCATAACAAGACAAAACCCAGAACAATTACATAAAATCAGAGAGGTACATTAACTCCTAGCCCTTGAGCTTCTTATACCCTGGGCAATTATAATCTGCTCCACTACCTGCTATAGAATAAATGCACTAACTCCTTTAGGGAGTCATGTACCCACAGAATGAAACTCGGGGTTATCATATGATCAGAAATACTCTTTACTTCCCAGATATTTGAAGTGGAGGGGCTTAAATTTAGAGTCTGTAGTTGGATTTTTTCGGCATGTCATAAGCTGTCTTGAACAACTCTGTCTGAGCAGGAGCCCCTGGTGTTAGGAATCACAGGCATCTCCCATTATCAGAGGCATACTGTGAGGAAGGCAGCCAGAGAAGATACTGGAGTTGAAGGTTAAAACTGTTCTGATTCCAATAATTATGTCTTCTAAAAGCTAACATCCCTGAAAATCCAAAGAGGTTTTTCACGTTTCTGATCTTAACTATTTTGTCATTTGAATATCTATCTGCTTAGATAGTTCCTATTTAATAGACTGTAAATTTTTAAATGTGTCTGAGTATGTCTATAGAAAGAAAAGAAGTTCTCTCTGTAAAGTATATTCTTATATTCTTTAGGAAAACTCTTTCTGTTCATATTTTCCATCTTTGCATTAGTTACGTTTTCCACCGCTGGGATAAAATACCCAATAGTGTTCAAAGAGGAAGGGCTTGTTTGGGCTGCATTTTGGGTCATGGTTGCTTGGTGCCCTGAACATGGGCAGAGCATCACATCAGGGGCTGAGAAAAACTTTCACCTTGTATTAGAAAAGAAGCAAAAATCAAGACAGAAATAATAGACCCCTCCAAAGTCTGTCCTCTCTTAAAGTTTGTGGAATCACCCAAAATGACATACTCAGTTGCAGAGTAAGTTTTCAGTGGAGTGAGTGTTCAGTGGAGTGAGTGTTCAGTGGAGTGAGT
>JADRCH010000102.1:12827620-12844107 GCA_019843965.1 Rhynchomys soricoides
TTCAGTGGAGTGAGTGTTCAGTGGAGTGAGTGTTCAGTGGAGTGAGTGTTCAGTGAGCCTGGGGGGTCATATTTAAACCATACTGGCCCCTGAACAATCAATCTGTCCTTGCCCACCTTACTCATGCTTTTCCCATCACCTCTACTTTCTTATTTATTAACTTTCACAACCTAGGGCATGTAAAAAAATGTGCTTTTCAGTATTTGGTTCCACTTTTAAAAAAGTTTTTTTTTTTTTTTTGAAATATGAAGTTAGTTTAGATTTGAACCCAACCAAAGTCCAGAACTGTAAATTGGAAACATTAATGAAATCTACGTGAAAGTTTGCTTTAGAATACTTCCCAATGAAACAAGTACCTTCCACTTCTGGAAATTATATCAATAGGAATGTGAATATTCCTAGGTTCTTATATATTGCCTTACTTGATAAAAAGGCAAGACTATTAAGCAATATTATATAGCTGCCTCTGGCCAAATGGTTCAAATCATGCATATTCCTTCCAGCTTTAAACCAACAGAATTGTGGTTTGTGCCAACCAGGAAAAAAAAAATCTATGAGATCTAGGAAGTCAAATATCCTAGGAATGGAGGGTCTGATCTGATTGGCATTGTTTTGGATGATGCCCTTGAGGGACATAGTTATCCTCCCTTAGAGACAATATACATGGCCTTGATTATAAAAGTAACTTTAACCTGCTTTAGAGATTGGGTCATATCCACAGTTTCTAAATATTTTATGATAGTCATTGATATAACTATGTTAACCACCAGCCATAAAATACAAAATGATTCTATTCTATGTTACTTCACAAGTGGAATGGAAGGAAAAGGAAAACTGTGATTCATGAAGTTACGGGCTCCATTGATAGAACCCATGTAAAAATATATCTCTGCTCCAGAGCAACATGCGAGCATTAGAATGTGGGCCTTGACACAGAAAGACCTTTCTAACTTCAGGCTCACCAATCTTAATTTTAAGACACCCACCCCAACGGTCTACTCACCCCCACTCCCCGCGAGATTTTAAAAGATCTGAATATAAAGGGCTCATGCAACTTTATAGGAACAGAGTTTTCTCAGACTCTGACTTTTGGTGCCTGAGGTGACACTGAGTCCCGACCAGATAACCAGAAAATTCTCTAACGAGACCTGGACCTGCTTCCAGAAGAAAGGTGCTGAGACATGTCTTTGTAATGCACCACACGGAGACCCACCAAGTTCCCACATTCTCTGTGTTACTTCAGTGAGCAAGGCTTTGCATCTCTTAGTTTATTCTGCAGTTATGACCAAGAAAGAAGGAAGTTACAAAGCACTACTCATATACTAATGTGTGAAGCATTACACTAACATGGATGCTGCCTCTCATCTTAATTTTAAAATTTGCCACAGCTCATAGAGGACTGGATGTTAATGCAGACAGCAATTTGATCGTGGGTCCTGAGATCTTTGGGGTTTTTTGTTTGTTTGTTTGTTTGTTTCTCAGTTTTGATGTCTGCATCTTTTCTCTTTGTCTATTTTACTCAAGCTGCATTCTATATCAAATTTCTGGGAGTTTTCATGTCTCTGATTATAAAACCAAGAGAAACAATCCAATGCAGTGTTTTAGGAGGTTTTTTCCCCCTAGATTCTCTCTTAGCTATTTGGGCAATGGACATGCTGTACTTTATACATCTAACTTTAAACCCAGGCTATGCCTAGAAGTAAGTTTATATTTTTTGAAATAAACTACAAGGTACTGGTTAATGGTGCTGTCTCAGCCCATGTAAGTTCAAATCAGTTCATAATGCTTGTAGAATTAATTGTGGGTGGGTGGAGAAGCATATCAACAAATTGTGTTCCTTGTTTTCTTCCTGGATAATCTTAAGGCATTTGCTAAATTAATTAGTATATACACTAAAGATTACCAGGAAGTACTCCTTTTTGACAGATACAGATTCAATTTTAATGGACATTAAAGACCTATAAGACATTTTAATGATGCACTAACCACACTGTAGATGACACATTTTAAAAGTAATTGCAAACTGCTTTTTTTCTGTTTGATTACGAGACATGATTTCACCTTTTCTGTATGATTCACAACTGGCAGAATATTTATCTTTTCCTGAGCAGTGTTAGCTCAACATCCATGTGACAGCTCACAACCATCTATAATTCCAATTCCAGAGGATCTGATACCTTCTTCTGGCCTCCAAGGGCACCGGGAATACAAAATGCAATACATACATGTAGATGTAGCACTCAAAAGAAGTTTTCAATGTGAAAAAAGATTAAAGTAGAAAGAAGGAACAAAATACTATCATCAGTCCAGTGATTCCAGAGCTTCATCTTTCCCTAAATTCAAATAAAATTCCTCATCATATGTGAAACAAAGATGCACAGAGTAAAGGTGTTTGACTATTGAGCTGCCAACTGCTCCTCACCTGCACAATTATCTACTCACAGTTTCCTAGTGCATATCCCAAGTTTGTCCCTCCACAAAATAATTTATTATAGCATATCATAGGCATTTACATTGTTGACCCATCGTCACGATTCTAAGCTCTACTTGGTGAAAGTAAGACTTGTATTGGATCAAAATTTCTGCTCTTTGATCCTTTTAAATAAGTGTGAGAAAGACTGAGCTATACTAGTTAACAAAGAAATGGAAAGCAGAAATTTCCACAGGACAGTTGTGTCAATGGTGATACTTGAGGAATTTAATACAAGCTCCAGGTTTTCATAGCTGATGTTACTAAACAGGAAATCAAGTTTATACTCACTATGGTTGACTAGGGAAGAGTCAACATCTTACCTATTTTTCTGTTACCTCCAAATGGTTATATGAAAATTAGAGCTCATTATGGAAACATTCTAATCACACACAGTCTCTGGGCCAGCAGTCTAAACCCACTGTGTTCAATACTCAAGTTCCTGGGGGAACTATATAAGGCAGAACAACTGAGCATCAATGATATTCATTCTGTAATCCTCATGAGTAATGTTTGTCCTCATCAATAATGGATATCTCCAAATATAGAGTACATTGTATTTTCTCACTCCATGCAGTTCTTCTCTTGTCATCCTGAAAAGTCATGGCTTATGTGTACCTAGACAGTGGGACTCAACAAGAAATCATGGAAATACCAAATTGTGTGCTGCCTGAAATTTCCATCACCACACATACACAGACTAAAGGTAGAGCAGTCTCTTACTGGGACGGCTTTACAAATTCTTTCTTAAGGTCATTGTTCCTTGATAAGAAAGGTATTGTTGTAGAAGAACAAATATACACATGTTCACACACTTATACACACACACACACACACACACACACAGGCATGGGGCTTGAGTCGTAGTATTCCTTGATGATGGGGTTATAAATATGTGGCATCAAATAACTATTTGGAATGACTACAGTAGTTCAAGCAATATAACACAAGCCACTGACATATAATTTACTAGTTATCATTTTCTGACCACTTCAATGCACCAGGCATCATGCTAGGTTTGAGATTAAAATCTGTTCACTCGATCCCTGATTTTGATGGCATCTGTAGTGTGGATATTTTACACTTTCCTGGTTTTACAGTCATGAAAGAGAAGTTGGGTATCTGTTTTCTTAGTTGTGTAGAACCAAAGGACTTGGGAACAATTGCATAAACATTACCTAGTTGTACGTCCTTATACTGCAAAATTTAAGATGCTCCAAAATCCCAGCCGTTGGAGTATTGGCATTTAAAATATTCCAGTATTTTAAGGGTTTTTAGATTTTGGACACTCAGCTTGTATTCAGTATTGTAAAGCTTTATCATAGTTGGTATATGCCTGAAATGTCCTAGAGGGAAACTTTCAATGATAGTTTTATATTTTTAAGGACTAAAATTTGGATTTGTAGATCCACCACCTCTACCAGTGTCTATACATATTTCTAATCTGTTGTCATTCATAATTAACCAGGGAGTAACTTAACATTTCCAGTAAATAATGGAATCAAAGGGCAATTGTGGAAAAGAATGCAGGTGATTATATTTTATATTATCTACTATGATGTCATCAGTCCCTCAAGGATTCATTTCAAAGATCAGAGTCTAGACAATAATCCTAAAAGCTAATGCCAAACCTAGTTCCATCTGTACATTCAAGGGATCAAGACATGTAGTAAAGTAACCAAAATGATAACACTGTATACTCACATTATGAGATCATTGCTGATAATTTGTTCTGTATTTTCCCTTTTCCTCACAGTAAACTTCTTATCAGTGAGAAGAGCAGTGTTAATTTAAAAAAAATTATATGACTTGATATGTCTAGCATAACAATACAAATGAGTATTGGCTTCCTCGGCAGTGGAATGTTGCCAGTGATATACTGTATTTTCCAGCATAACAGACTCAGTGCTTGCTTAGTTTCCTGTAGTTAGTATTCATGCAATCCTACCACCTAAATGTAACACATTTGTTCGCCAATAATTGTATTGCTCCAAACATAGAAGCAGCATTGGGCTCAAACACTTATTCTCAGTGCAAGTAAGAAGGTGATTCATTAGCACATCTTAATGATTTTTCTATCTGTTTGGCTTCACCTGAACCCTAAAAACAAACAAAAAAACATTCTGTATGATGGTAACTGTTCATCAAAAGAAAATGCCTTCTCTGTGAGACTTCCTGCCTAGCTGTAATTCTGAATATAATCACATATAAAGTCCATTACTTTTAGACACAGTGCAGAAATATTCAAGTTACTGCTGTAATCAAGAATCAGGACCACACAAGCCAGAATGGAAAACAATGTATTGCTTGAAACATGGTACATCAAGGCGCTTTATTAACATTAAAAATCCTGGCCTTGAGATTCTCGGAATTTGTGTGTGTGTGTGTGTGTGTGTGTGTGTGTGTGTGTGTGTATAAGAGAGATTATATGTAAACATGTGTCTTTGAAAACTTCAGTATTATAAAAGCATTGCATGTATTTCTTACATGTAATCACTCTTTTTAATGCTTAATCTTCATAATGGGGAGTAGGAGCTGTTCAAGGGGAGTTTATTGGCTCAAGGCATTAGTTTTCCATGATTATTGTCTAGATTCTAATCTTTGAAATTAATGCTATAGGGACTGATGATATCTTAGCAGATAATATAAAAATACAATCACCCACATTCTTATCTATGATTGCTCTTTGAACACTTTATCTATTGGCAATGAGCCATCACTTCCTGGTTAATTATAAATGAAGACAAATTTATAGACAATGGCTTTGGACTCTATCTTTTGATCTAAATTCATAGAATTTGCTCATAGAGCATTGAAGACAGCAAGCCTAGGCATTTTCAGCATCTCTACTTCCCAAGTCAGCAATTAAAATAACAGAGTAGTCCATATATTTGTTTGGTTTGCTCCCCATTCTCTAGACTATAAGTGAAGGGAAACAAAATTTTAGCAATGAACCACATTGATATCAACAGATACCTCTGTTGTGCCTTGCTGGAGAGACACCAGTATACCTTGAATACCTGAGTCTTCTTCAGTGATGACAGCACAGTATTTGCCAGAAGGGAAGAATGTGTGAGTGTTTCATTAAAACAGAAAAGTCACTCTTTTTTATGTAGTGCTGTCTTTTATTATGAATTTTCACTCATTTTTTAGATACAAGATGACCATTTAATGATGTGGCCTATGTTTATATCTAGCTTTTTGTAGCTTTCCATACTGTTATATTGTTGACATCATTCATAGGTGGGACAAACATACCAGCTCTTCCAATTTATTCCCAGCCCCAGATGCTGAAAAGAAAATTCCCAACTACTTCTGCAGCCAGTAGTAAGACAAGTTAAAATGTGAACTCTTGGTAATATTCAAGTCAGGATCTGATAATGCAGTCATGTCATTGACAAATGACATTCATTATGCTTTGGTGCTATGTTGTACCAAGAAAGTTTATTGAACAAGTTAAATATCCACTCTAAAGTTTACAGATTATAATCTGAAATGCATAACATTGACTTATTCATCCATAAAATTATAAGCAACTGCACAGGGCCTACTGAGGCAATACAATATCCAGAACAAAAGCACTTGGAAGGAGCTGGAATTGCATTTCTGTCATGAACTAAGATTTAGCATGTCTTTGAGCTTGGGTTTCTAGTGAAGTAGCTTTGTCACATTGCCATAATCACATTTGTAAATAGGACTTCAACAATTGTTAGATGAAAGTATTTCTAAAATGGGACAAATTTCTCGCAATAATGTATAAAGGGATTATTATACTGAGTGGCAAGGGATGTGGCAAAACATCAACTCAGACCATGACTTGCACAGATAAAGAAAGCAACATGTCACCCATATCTGAAACATTACTCTATGGCACCAGGAACTTAGCATAGATAGTGATAGCTAATAGAGCACTAATAATGTAGTATAGACTGTGGTAGATGGTCTCTGGCTTCTATTGCCCACTACCACCACCTTGGTTTATATCATCTATGCATTTTCAATCTAATATGGTTGTGTTTTGTTGTTCTTGTTGTTGTTGTTGTTGCTGCTGCTGTCGTTGTTTGTCTTTCTGGAGCTCTGATTAGTCATATGAAGCCAACCTAATAAGACAGATGGAACTGTGGGTGGTACACTACGTGGATACAGTGTAGAGAAGAATAACTATCCTTGGCATAGAGATCTAGGCCAGCATCGAAAGTTACAGTTTGCCTTGCTATTACAGAGAAGCCTCTTGGCCAACTCATGATTTTCAATGAGAACAATAAAGGTTTTTTTTTTAAAAAAATGCACATTTTTATTTGTTCTTTTCAGTCTCCAACATCTAATATTGTCAGTAGTCTGATAAGTGTTTGTCTCTGTAATAGTGTGACAAACTCTACTCCTATAATGTCCTTTATGTATTTATCAGAAAGAGTGAACTGTTCATGTGGTCTGTGCCTGACTCCTTTAATTATTCTGATACATGATAGAACTGAATAAATATAAGTTGAAGAACATGGCTGTAGATGAGGAGCGAGGATGAGCAGCATTGAATTTTCCAATATCTAAATACAGTCAACTTTGGCTGGCTGTGCAGGCACATGCATGCACCGACGTATGTGCAGGCACGTGCATGTACGCACATGCACACACACATACACACATACCCGTGTGTGTACACATACTCATGGACACACACGTGTGTACAACACACACACATACAAGAGAGAGAGAGTGAGTGAGAGAGAGAGAGAAGAAAAAGAAGAAGAAGAGAGAGAGACAAAGAAGAGAGAGAGAGAGAAAGAGAGAGAGAGAGAGAATACTAAGATGAAAACTGGTACCTTATATGAAGTGCTACACACATCCTCCTCACATAACAGCTACCATAGTATACATGCCACACATACACTGAATCCTTAGAATGATGGCCAAAATGATCAGTGTACGTACTCAGTATACACACATCTATTAGAATAGTTTATAGTACTTTATTGTGTGTTTTGTAAAGAAATGGTAGATCAGATTATGATACACCCAGTGTCTAGAGATGACAAAATGTTTAAGAATATGAAAATTTTACCCTGAAGAGATCATTACATATTTTACATATTTATCCACTTAACATGCTGTTCCCTATGAATATGTACAATACTTATGTCTTCATTAAAATGTAAAAAAAATTTTTCTAAGAGATATTACAAATAAGCATAATGAGTCAATAATAGAAAGTAATAAAATTCAAAACAGCCGTGATAGTCTGCTTCCCAGTAATGATGGATGAGATCATAAAGGAACACTCAAAGATACCAATGATAAAATATGGCTGGATCATTATATATACTTACATAGAAGCACTCCTATAGAGGGGGTAGAGAGATGGTTCTGTAGTTCAGAGCATTTTCTATTCTTCCAGATGACGCAGGTTCAATTCTTAAATCTACATGGTGCTCACAATCACCTTTAGCTCCAGTTCCACAGGATTCAGTGCTCTCTTCTGGCCTCAGTGGGGTACTAGGCACGCATAGATATATAAACATGCAGGCAAAATTCCCATATACACAAAATAGTTTTTAATTTAAAGAAACATAAAAACACACAATAAACATGCGATAGGTGTATGTAAGACCTCAATTAGAATTTAAATTCTGCTCTCTACTGGAGAGACAGCTCCTTTTTGCTCCAATTATTTATTTTTATTCACTTTACAACCTGATCATAGCCCCCTCTCCTTTCTGCCATTTTTCCTCCCCTTCTCCTCTGAGAATAGGAAGTCTCCCTACCCTGTGTACCAACCTACCCTGGACCATCAAGTTACTGAAGGACTAGGCACATCCTCTTCTACTAAGATCAGACAGGTAAGCCATTTAGGGGACTAGGATCCATAGGCAGGCAACAGTGTCAGGTACAGCACCTACTCTAATTATTGAGGGGTCTGCATGAAGACCATACTGCACATCTGCTACCTATGTTCAGGGGGTCTAAGTCCAGCCTTTGTATGTTCTTCAGTTGTTGGTTCAGTCCCTGGGAGCTACCAAGGGTCCATGTTAGTTGACTCTGCCAGCCTTCTTGTCGAGTCTTTATTCAACTGCGTCCCTCAATCTTTCCCCCCAACACCTCCACAAGACCCCCTGAGCTCCATCTAGTGTTTGCCTGTGGGTCTCTGTACCTCTTTAGGTTAGCATAATTTCTGTGTTCAGCTTTAAGAGAATAAATTAACAAAACAACTTAATAAATAAAAGTCAGGACACTGTTCTTCTCCGTTGAAGTAACTTCCAACTAAATGTCTAAAGGAGGGCTTCTTTGCTTTGCTGTTCTTTTCCACACCTTTTAAAAATTATTTCTATTTTTTGCTGTAATAGTTTTTGAGGATTTCATGCATGAGTCCTGTATTTATATCATTTCCACCCACTCCATCTCCTGTTACGACTTCTCTGTTTCCCAAACAGTTCTCATTATTAATAGTTATTATTGTTGCACTATTATTGTCATTACTGTCATTGTTAGATACACACACACAAACACACACGTGCGTGCACACACACATACACCTACAGAGTCCATCTAGTGTTATTTGTATATACATGTGTTTAAGGCTAACTACTTGGGATTAGATAACCAATCATCCCGGGAAAAACTGAGTCTCCCTCTCACACAAACTGCTTAGCTGTGGGTACTCCTGTTGGGGTGGAGTCTTGTGCGATTTCCCCTATCTAAGGTTGACATGACAACTGGAGGTGTTACTACAGACATCTTGGTTGGGAAAACATTGTTAAAATTTCATGGGTGTAGCGAGCCTGTCATTTTCTAGAAGACACTACTTAGCAGCAGGTATGCTTCTGCTGGTTTTCTGGCTATTATAATCTTTCTGCGCTCTCTACCACAGTGTTCCCTGAGCCTCTGATGTAGGTAGGAGTTGCATTGTTGAGGTGAAAATTGGCACTGGATGGCCACTTATACTATGCATTGATATCAACTGGGGATCCTTGTAGTAGGCTCTGCTAAAATAAGTAAATAAATAAATAAATAAACTTTTTATAAAGCTTCTTTTATGAGTGTTGAGAGCTCACTTATCTGTGAGTACAAAGATACGTATTTAGACAACAGAGATTATAGGAATGTAGCAGTAGTGGGTGCTCCTCTAGCATCTGTGACCTCTTCAGGCACAGGTGGTTGCCTAGGTTTCCAGTACCAGACATGAATTCCTTTATATTAAGCCAGCTCTAACTCCAGTTGAACAGCTGTTAGTTCTTCCCGAGATAATAGTGCCACTATGTCACCATTCTGATAGCTTTCCTGGATCATTATTGTTGTGGTGCATAGGCTTTACAGCCAAGTATGGATATGGGTTGCTGTTATTTATTTATTTTTTTGGTAGATTGAATAGCAACAACCAATTACTCTAAGAGCTGCTCTTAAGGGAAGAAGTTTCATTTCTAGCTCAATTCCTCCAAGCCTTATGTCCAACATATGAATTGTCTCCAGCAACAAGAGTTGACAATGTTCAGGTTCTAGAAGGCCACTGATGAGACTGGAAATAAACTATATTGTTCTAAGAGCCTCTTGTACTCACTTTCCCCAGGAACAACTCAAAGAGAAGATTCCCATACTTGTTAGTTACTCTATGGTTCTTAGGGGGAGAAGTATGACCTCACATTATATTACTATCTATATACATATACACACATTTTAAAACAAACATAAAATATTGTTTCTCTGTGATGTTTTCAAACATTCTTCATGATACCTTTCCTTTCTTTTTCACTTCTGTAGTACGTTCTATCTTCTCTTCTCAATTAAAGATACCCTCCCTGTTTTTCCATTTGTAGTACCTGTGCTCTATCATCCTCCTTGCTGGTGTTCCTTCTTCATCCTCCTCAGGCTCTTTCTAATATCATGGCTTCTTTGGTTACTTAAGGATACATACTCAAATCTAAGGACTCTGAGTTAAGATCCTCAAATAAGAAAGGTTATGTACTGGACCACCAACCAAAGAATGCATATGGAGTGACCCATTGTGCTGGTCATATATGTGGCAGAGGAGGGCCTTGTTGGTCATCAGTGGGAGGAGGGGCCCTTAAATCTTAGGGTGTTAGATGCCTCACTATAGAGGAATTCCAGGGAGGGAAGATGGGAGTGGGTGGGTGGGTAGGGGAATACCCTCATAGAGGCAGGGATGGGGGGTTTCCAATGGGGAGACCTGGAAAGGGAAAAACATTTGAAATGTAAATAAAGTATTAGAAATAAAAAAAAATAAGAAAAGGAAGGTCATGTAGTATTTATCTTTCTGGGTCTAGGTTACTTCACTGAATATAATAGTTCCCAGTACTATACATTTGCCTGCAAATTTTATGATTTCATTTTTCTTTATAGCTGAATAATATATCATTATGTCTATGTACCACATTTCTGTAGTCCATCCATCAGGTGAAGGACATTGATCCCTCTTTGCAGACAATATATAATAAGAACATTCCACCAGAAAACTTCTACAAATGATCAACATGTTTATCAAGGTAGCTGAGGACAAAATCAACTTCTAAAACTCAGTACTTCCTACAGGCCAAAGCCAAGTGTGCTTAGAAAGAGATCATAAAAACAATATCATTTACAATAGCCTCAAAAGCACTGAAAATGCTAAAAATAAATGCCACCAATTGGTGAAAACCTACAATGAATACTTAATCTCTGAAGAAAGAAGACTAGATGTACTCCTCTGCTCATGGACTGAGAGAATGGGTGTGGTGAAATGACCATCCTACCAAAAGCAGTTTACATTTTCAATGCATTCCCAATCAAAGCCTCATAACATTCCACACAGACATAGAAAATGAATCCTATAATACACATGGAACCACAAAAGACTTTTTTACACCCAAAGCATTCCTGAAAATTGTTCTTTTTTGGTTTTGCCATGCTGGATAGATTAGCATACAAGATTTTAAGCTATATTACAGGACTATAGTGATAAAAACAGCACAAAGCTGGCACAAAAACATACATGCAGTCCAAGAGAACAAAACAGATGACCTAAGCATGTATGCATGTAGCTATAGCCATCTGATAATTGGTAATGATACCAAAACCTTGCACTGGAGAAAAAGTGTCATCTTCAACAAATGGCACTGTATGTAGAAAAACAGTCTCAACTGTATTCATTATTCTGAACCAATTTTGACTCCAAATGAATCGGAGGCCTCACTGTGAGTCCTGCGATGCTAAAACTGTTAGCAGATGACAAAGATTGTCCTACAGAATGTAGACAATGGGAAGGGCCCTCTGGAGAGGCCTCCATTCATTTTAGACTTAGAGCTAATGGCTGGCAAAAGAGACCTCCTAAAACTAACAAGCTTCTGTACAGCAAAGAAAACAATTAGTCAAGTAGAGGAACCCCACAACGTAGGAGAGAATCTGTGCCAGCTATACATCTGACAAAGGATTAATATCCAGAATATACAGAGAACAAAAAACCCAATTTAAAACTTGGGCTATAAATCTAAACAATGATTTCTCAAAAGTGGCAATAGAAACGACTAAGAAAGAGAAAGTGTTCATCATCCTTAGAAATCAGGGAAATGCAAATTAAAACAACACTGATAATTTGCTTTTAGCCCAGTCAGAATGGTCATGGTCAACAAAACAACTTATAGTAAATGCTGGCGAAGAGGTGGGGAAAGGGGAACTCACCTTTGTTAGAGGTACAAAGGGTACAGTCACTATGGAAGCCACTGTGGAGAATTCTGAAAAGGTTAAACAAAAATCTACCATATGAACCCAGCTATCTATCCACCTCCTTAGCTCTCTCTCTCTCTCTCTCTCTCTCTCTCTCTCTCTCTCTCACACACACACACACACACACACACACACACTTGCACACATGCATGCACACACACACTTGCACACACTTGCACACATGCATGCACACACATATACATAGATTTCTTTTTTCAAAGTTTTCCATATCCTACTGTAGCGATAATTGCTCAGCAGTATTCATTGTCACTCTTTCCCCAATAGCTAGTTTTCTCTTCTTATGCTGCATATAACACAGTCCTAAACCCTATGCCAGCCCTACTCAGTATTGGCAATACAGGTATTTTTTTTTTGTAAGTGAAACTATTCTTCCCTATGCCTTTCATGTTCTTCACAACTGAAGTTGATGAGCATTATTTTAATTGGTTATGGTCCCTACTATATGCTCGCCTACTGTTGCCTCTCTCTTTTCAGTGTTTCTAGTCTATTTTTTTTTTTAAGTAATTTTGACCTTAGGTGGGTACAGTCCATAACATTTGAGGATACGTTGATTTGCATCCAGACATTGGACATATTCACACAATGGTATGTTTTATTCCTGTACATATTTCCTGGCATAGAGCACTGGGATGTTCCTAGAACACACTCACAATGATGGTTTAGGTGACAAACCTTGCACAAACCCATATTTACAGTAAGATATCAGGTTGTGATAGAAATGGGAAGTATGCCCTTTAGAACTTAAAGGGGTTAAGTGGTATTTTATGCACATGAAATATGCCTAAATTTGAAGAGCCAGCAAGGTCACAACAAGCTTCTAAAACATTAAACTATTCACCCACCTCTCAGAGTCAAGTTTTAAAAAATCATTTTAGCAAAAGAGAAAGATATTTCCATCTGTGCTGTCTTGAATCTCTGTATAAACACAATGTGAACTGTACTACTCAGGGGAAAAAAAGATTTTCCTCGTTCCCTCTGTGTCACACTCTGAATATACCTCAGCTGCCAACTTCTCAACTCCGTGAAATACACTCTGGTAAAATGATTATTGGTATTCATATAGCCACACAAACACTATTTCTGGATGGGTAACTGTACCATGATAACTCGCATTACAAAGCATTTTGTTTTCCCTGGGGAGTAATTATTAGATTAAAATTGTTTTTTTCTCACTAATTTTCTATCTGGTTGTCTATCTGCCCTACACATTTTCAGATTGTATAAATCTTCATTTTGTGTATGGATGCTTGTACAGTGTTGACGGTCATCTTAAATCTTCTCATGCTCTGACCTGGACTGACTTCTCTCCAGGCTATATTCTTGTGAACTCTACTAATGATGACCTGAATTTCACTCTGTATGTTTGATAATCTTATTGCTGTCTTTTGTGTTTGTTTCTATCCATATAAACTACCGTTTCCTTTTATTTAGCCACTTGTGAGCTATCAATAGTTTCCTAGATCTGAAGTAAGTAATAATTATAGTAATTTTAAATCATTTCTTCATGGTTACCACTCTGATAGTTTGTGTACTCTGTGCCAAAGGACAGACTGGTATTAAATGAGACTGATACTTCTCAAAGTACAGACTAAAAGAATCAGCAGGACAGTTGTGATAATGAAGATTTCTGTAGTGTGGCCAGTCTCCATTGTATCCTAAGAAATTAGGATGTTGCTTTTTTCTGGCTGTACTAAGATACATATGCTGTGTTAGATGCTCACGCCCTGCTTCCTCTCACTGCTCATCCGTTTGTCTCGTAGACCATCTTTTCTTAGCCCTAATGTATACCTCACCTTAGGGCTGTGCTTGCTTTTCCTTAAGCTCACAAACATTGCAACTGTGCTTTTTGTATTCTGAGTTTAATTCTTTTATATTTTAACCACTATGCTTTTGTTAACGGAAATTCTGAAGGCTGACACTTTCTTGGTTAGTTTTTATAAGCCATTTTTATGCATTGGACTGTATACTTTAGGTTACTCTTGAACACACTCCGTAGATGAAGCTAGCCTTGAAGTCTCAGTCTTACCTCACCTTCACGAATGATTCATGTATATAGGTACACTGCCATGCTTAGCATGTACTGTAATTCCAAAACATCTTGATTTAAAGCCGTAAAACTATTTTATATTCTGCTCCAGTTCATTGTATTGTCATCAGTGTCTGAAAATCAGATTCTTTGTCAATCATTGACGAGAATGTTTGATGCATTTGTTCCTTTATGTACTTGGCAAATTTCTTTTTATGTAGCAAACTCACGTTTATTGAAATCCATTGATAGGATATCTTTGTAGTCAATGATGATAGTAAATATTGATTATTGACATGACAAGGTGAAGAACTATCTAGGAAATAAACCTTGAGGCATGTCCTTGGGGGACCGTCTAGATGTGGTTAACTGAATTGAAAAGACCTGCTCTAAATGTGAGGCAGTATCATTCCATAAGATGGGGTCAGGGAGTCCTTACAAGAGAGAAATTAAGCTGACTGCCAGCATCCACTTCTCTGTTTCTTCCGTGAAGATGCAGTCTGACTGTCTGCTGCCTCACACCGCCATGCCTGTCATTATGGTGGATGATACTTTCAAACTATAATTCAAAATAAACTCTCCTTCACAATGTTTGTTGTCTCTGTGTGGTCACATCAATGGGAAACATAGCTGGAATACCTATGCATCTGGAGTTGCTTTCTTTAGATTTAACTTGCAAATTACTTCTGTTAGGTGCTTTGATACTTTTATTTGTCTCTGAGTTTCCCTACTTTCTCTTAGAAATGGACTTAACTTTTAGGAAATGGACTGTGTGTAAGAAACTCTCAAGATAGACTTCTGATTTTTTTTCCTTTAAAATGTAATGTCAACTTTAAGAGAAAAAACAAACAAACAAGTTTTCTGAGGACAGTTTATTCCTCTTTCACTACTGCATATATGCCTGCCATTTTTCTTTGTGAGGTTCTGGCCTCTGTAGCTTCTAGCTCTTTGCAGGGTTCCTGGGCTGATCTTGCATTGAACTTAGGGGAAAGGTTTTGTCCCCTATTTTATGTTGGTGACCCATTCCCCTGAGGACTGGAGGACATTGAATGGGAAGTGCTGGCACTTAAGGTCACTTACTTGGTTGACTCCTTGAGATTCCAGATGTCTTATTACATGGCTTCATTAACAGCCTTTCTGTGCTCCTGCAGTGTTATGTATTTTGTCTGGGATTTAGCTATTCTTTGTGCATCTCCTCTGTCACATACCTACAACTAACATGCGCCCCCACCCAAGTATTATTTTTCTATTTTCTCTCTTGTAATCAGAACTTGGTATTTCTTTCAATACTGTGAGTAGTTAGCCGGTTTTATGTCAGCAGAAACCACAAATTAGTTGTGTGATTTCAAATAACCCATGTCACTCCTGCAACAGTCTTCTTAGATGGAATAAGAAAGAAAAAGAGGTGGGCTACAGAGTCCCCAAATTGCTGCCATGTGTAAACTCCTGATACCTGAGAGTCATAGGGTGGTGCGTGTAGCGAGACATTCAGTGGACATGTATGGCCATGTGCACATGAAAGTCAACTGTTTAGTTTTTCTTTTTTTCTAATAGGATAGTAATAATATTGCAGGACTAATTTTTCCCAATCTGTTTTGGAGAAGAATTTTTTTTAGGGTTTATTGTATTATAACTTGTTTTACATGGGTCCTAAAAATGTTCACAGCATATTCCCATCTATAATTAAGTTTTCCAGAGTCATCTGGTTTTAGCCAATTATTACACGGACAGGAGCCAAAAAATATTAACATCTTCTCTTCTTGAGATCACATTCCCCCCGTTATATGTAGCAAGCATCCATACACATTGTCCCCTAAATTGATGACATTGGGCAAATGACCATTTCTTTAGGGTATTTAATTATATTTAAACAGCATCTATGGACACAAAGGGCTTTATAACTATCTCTACTCCCTTTTTTCCACTAATAATATTAGAGTAGTGTTCAGCATGTCTGCATTTATTCATCAGAAAAAGCTCTGCTCGTTATTTCAGTAGTGACTATTCCACGATAAGCACTGGTGATAACAAGGACCAATTTCATTTCCTTAAGGAGCTTCCAGTTTAATTGAGAACACAAATTTTTGGAAAGGATATTTTAAAACTAAAAGATGGAGAGGAGATGGAGAAATGGCTCAGTGATTGGCAATCTGTTGTTGAAGAGGATCTGAGTTCATTTCCAGCACCGCCTTAAAACTGCTCATAATTCCAGCTCTAGGAGATGCATTGCATGAGAGAGAGAGAGAGAGAGAGAGAGAGAGA
>JADRCH010000103.1:0-35929 GCA_019843965.1 Rhynchomys soricoides
GACCGCTCATTTACCCGTTCTTATACGCATTTCAGGAACAATTACTATAGACATATTATGATTATTTGAATTTCAATTTCCACTTTGAGAAAGAACAGTCTTTTTTGTAATTGGTTTCCTACTCCTCCCATGTCCCTCAAAACATGGGAGACAAATGATTTCACCCTATTTGAGAAATCCAAGGTCATAAACAGCCCCTTCGAAGTCATCGTGACCATTAGATGTAGAAATGACTAGATGTATCTTTTCTCCACCCTCATTCCTTTCTTTCAATCTTTTAGTGTAACATTTGCTCAAGAATATTATTGAAGCAGGGAATATGATTGAGATTGCTATTCTTGGTTTTCAACTTGGACTTTATCTGGGAATAACTAAAAACAAAAACAGAGGGCACATCTGTGAGGGATTTCTGCCTAATTTGATATCTGGATCTTTGAGGTACGAAATCACACCTTTAACCCGGAAATTTAATCCAGATACAATCTGCACCATGCCTTCTGCAGGAAGCCTAAATAAGGACTGGAATACAGAACCTTTCATGTGCAGCCTGCACTCACCTTTCTAGCTTGTCCATTCCTTCAATGGCATCAGAGCCTGCTTACTGAGGTTTCAATCATATACTGCAGTCAAGCTGAGACATCCAGCCTCATGGACTGAGCAACATGGATTCTTGGACTCTCCATTCATAATCAAGCACTGTTGAATTATCTGGTCTATAAACTGTAATTATTCTAATAAATCCCCTTTCTAGGTAGAGAGAGGTTCATCCTGTAAATTCTGTTAGAGCATGCTGACTACTGCTTCAGGAATCTAGAGAAGAACTTTAGAGCAGTGTGTCTCATAAGAGACTGAGCTCTGTTACAAATTCCCAATGGCCACATTCCCTTGGCCTGTTTTTCAAGAGATGCTCTGGTGCAGGCCTTCTTAGTTTCTATAGCTTCTTGGCAACAAAATTAAAATAGCCAAAGAAATCTCTCAAATGAAACATACTGTAATATATCTGCATGAGTACATCAGATGGAGAGATTATAGCATAAACAAGAAATGGGAAACTAGACGTCCTAGTTTTTGTGGGCTAAGATCTTGAACCCCAACACCATTAAAATCAGAGGACAATTTGTGGGAGGTTCTTTCCTTAAACCATGTGGGTCCTAGGGAAGGAGCTCAGGTTTAGAGAGTTGGAAGCAAGTTCCTTTACTTGCTGAGACACCTCACAATCTGACCACCTCAGTCATGGGACTGAAATAGCTCTGTATTTATACAGATGTTCTCTGTGTATACCTTTCTGTCATTCATAAAGAGTAGATTCGCTTTGCCCTTGGTTTGACAGCACCAATCTGGAGACCCACAGGATTACTTCTTCCACACATTATCTCTCTGACACATAGTCTCAGAAGTCACATGATTCACGAGAGCTTCACAAGAATCACGTACTCATCTGGGAGAAACACTTCCTAATATACTGTGGGATCGACTATGGTAAAAGAGCAGCAACTACCACCCCTCTCCCTTACTAGTCTTGAAAGGAACCATTCTCCTCCGGAAGGGTGTGGTCTCTGCTACAGGCTCCATCCCTCCAGTCTAGTCTGAACCTTGCCCTTAGCACTGCTTTGATGGTACATCATCATGATTTATTTACCACCTCCATCTCCAGGAGACTTTCCAATTCTGCATTTCATGTGATGGGTCTCATCTGCGTTGTCATCCAGAATGAGACGTGAGAGATCTGCTCCAACCCTGAAAATGCTGAGATGCTGAGGCATTATCCTGAACCCACAAATGCCATATGTGGATGCCTGGCCGTACAGACCATTAGCATGATGAGTACCCCAGTATGTGTCCCTACAGGTCTCAAGAACCTCTCTTTGGTTGGGTGTCACCCAGTTCATCTAATACACCACACAGTGAAGGACAAAAGTCCATGGCAGGGCCTGGAGACATGGCTCATCATTTTGAGAATTTGTATCTCAGAGGACCAAAAGGGCAATAAACAATCCTGTCACTTCAGTTCAGATGGAATCCACTACCCCCTGCTGGCCTCAGGAGGAATTGCACACATATAGTGCATGGATCTTCAGCAGGTAAAGCAAACATAAAAGAGGAGTTGGAGAAGGGACTGAAGGAGCTGAGGGGATTTGCACTCCCATGGAGGGAACAACAGTGTCAACTGGCCTGACCCCTCGATGTTCCCAGAGACTGGATCACCAACCAAAGAATACACATGGAGGTACCCATGGTGTTGGCCACATATATGGCAGAGGAGGGTCTTGTTAGCCATCAGGGGGAGGAGAGGCCCTTGGGCCTGAGGGTGTTAGATGCCCCAGTATAGGAGAATGCCAAGAAGGGAAGACAAGAGTGGGTGAGTGAGTAGGTGGGGGAATACCCCCATAGAGGCAGGGGAGGGGGAGGGAATAGGGAGGTTCCAAAGGGGAGATCTGGAAAGGGGGAAACATTTGAAATGCAAATAAAGTATCAAAAAAATCAAAACCAGAAACTACCCCTGCCAATAAAAAAGTATCAACTTCATTGTCAAGGCCAGTAGCACAAAAATTATGATTATCAAGAAGAACTACACACAAACCAACAACAATAATAAAAAAAAATCTGTCTCCCCAAATGTCTTGGGAGTTCATTATCTCTGCTCTGCAGTTATAGGTGATGCTTTATTTCAAGAAAACCAGAGGCGTAGCGCTGTGTTTTGTGGTTTCTTTTATACCCCTTTATTGAATGTTTACATTTCCTGGGATGTATTAGAGAAACACTGTGGTGTTACTCCTCGTTTGTCCAATGTGATTATCCACAGAAAAGCACATTATAATGGTAGCTAAATTTATGAGCACAAGAATACAGCAAGGAGACTCTTTTCATCATGAAGTTGGGGTCCACAGAGTTTGACACACTGTCCACATCAAGAGCACAGTTCCCAGTGCACATCTGGCTGGCAGGGTACAGATTATGAAGTCTAAGCCGGAGGAGACTTGCAGAAAACCATGGTTGCCCGATAGTTCTGCAGTTACAGGACTGAGAACCACACATGAATACAGAAGGTTCTCAAGAGCGAAATGTTAGAGGTCACGTTTTTATTCATAAGAATACATTAATTTTATTCAAAAACATCTTAACGTTGGGAGTCATTGAATACAAAGTACAGCCTTAGGAAAATAGCAAATTAATTACAGGAACAAAAAGATAACAAATAACAAAACTTCAAATGAAAACAAAGAAAACCAAACACATAAAGCAATCAAACCTCAAACAAAAAAACAAACACAACAATTAAGCTAAGTAACATTCTCTGGCTGCAGATTTTGCAGCACGGACCTACAGGCCATTGCTGGCCTTGGAAACAGAGTGGAAATGCAGTCAGTGATGGTAGTAATCTCTTCAAGATGTCTTAGTTTTTTTGGCTAAGACCCTAAGGAAGGACAAGCAACAATTTACACTCTCAGATTCCTCTTGAATGCCCAGCAGATCTTGATGTCCCTAAGCATATCTCTGAAGCCCTCCAAAGTGCACTCTTTCTGGGCCAGATGTTAGATAAAATCAAAGCCTCGTCACATGTAGGAAACCCCAGAAAACAAAGAAAATGCAGCCCAAGATTGCCATGGTTATTAGGAATGAGATTCAGGAGTTGTTTGCTTTCTTTGCAGAGTCAGTGCTCCTGATGGACAGTTCTGTCTGAAGGAACTCTTGTCCTGGTCTGTGCACTTTTTGAGCTTCTGATGGAGTATTTCAGATCTAAAGGAGGAAGAGACAAAGGTCTGGGGAGGACCTGTCATGTTAGCTGTCCAGCCCCCAGCAGCACTATTCAGCAGGATAATCCAGTATGACCTTCCAGTTGAGGTCATTCTCTTCATCCCCAAGAGAGAAGGGTAAGAGATCCCATGGGCCTGCATATTTTCCTAGCTTTTAAAATCTGCTAGAAACTAAACTGTAAACACCACATTACTCCAATCATCTGGATATACTATATTTAGAAAAGTGTATCAGTGTCTGAATCTCACATCAGGAGAGATGTGCACAACCTAGAAAACCGTAGGAAGGCCATCTAGGGAGCATGGCCACCACTGAAGTGAAGTCTACTATTATGCCTCCAGTGCAGGTGTATGTCTGGGTACCACTTGTCATCCCCTATATCTGCTAATACCCAGAGCAGACATCTTACAAGAAATACATTCACACTGAAGTGATACTATAATCAGCAAAAGGGTGCTGCATACAAATCTTCCCAAGGGTCAGCACTGAACACTAAAGGGAACGCCCATGAAGAAAAGAGACTGAGTTGTCTCTGCGTTGTTTATGGCTACTGTCAGACTAGTAGATGGGAGACTTAAAAGACAATAGGCTCATGTAATACAAGGTGAGCTCAGAAGGGAGGAATGAGTACACAATTGCCAGAAACCATGGATTGCAAGTCTTTCATGGACTGCAGTTCTTTTAAACTGGACCAGAACAATATTCTGAGGTGCTTCTAGCTAACTGAGGCTGAGAACTGTGTAGAAGGACAGATACCCAAAAAAGTCAGTTATACAGGTACAGGAAATCTAGTTGGCTCCTCCCACCCTGGGCTCCTACCTCATCTCAGAGACATTGAAATGATGCTGCATCCATTCAGCCAAGGCCTTTTGCTCAGTGAGCAGTTCTCTCTGCTTCAATGGATCCTGCGGCCTTTCCTCCAATATGTCCTCATTCTGGTCATTAGAAGATCAGGTTGTCGATGGAGGCATGCACGCATACAGACACACATGCAGACAGAGAGACAGACACCCAGACACACACTCCTGAACACATACAATTACATGTGTTCACAGATACAAGCATAGGATTTTGCAGGAATGTAGTTATTTTCCCAGTTAATGATAATATAAGAGATCACTCAGGATACTATAGAGGCATAAGATAAAAGACCTTGAATGAGATAAGAGCACAGTAGGCATAGCCCATAGACATCTCAGTCAATAAAGTGCTTTCCCCTAATAAACAGAAGATAGAAATGTGAGGTCTTGGCCTGTTAGACAAGCCTGCCTAGCAAGTTCCCAAGGCTGTGCACAGTAGGCTTGGCTCCCAGCAGAAGATATTGGATGGTGGTTCACCAACTTCTTCCTTCTTCTTGCTCACTGTTTCCCAGTGGCTCAAAATGAGCAGCATTTTCCAATAGGAGCTTCCTTTGCCATAGTCTGGCTGACTTTGGAACCAAAGCTATGAGCCCAAAAAACTAGGAAGTCTCCATACCCATGATCCAAAGTAAAATTTTCTCCATGTAATGTGATTCTGTCAGGGATATTTTGAGTAACATAAAGCTGACTAGTTCAAGGCCAAATGGTTGCATGTATTATCCCACTCAATACACTCAGTCTATGGAAGGGTTGGGCCATATTGTACTTTTTCACTCCTTGACTGGTGGACAACTGAATAGTTTCTACTTAAGAGCTGTTCTGAGGTGTACCACTAGAACCCTGATGTGCCATAGTTTCTCTGTAGGGTCCTACTTTTTGTTCTGGAATCCCTGGGTCATTGGGAATTGCAGTTCAACTTTCTGAAGTCGTATGTGGCTGCTCACAGGGCTACCCCATTTGACACCACCAGCAATGTCTGAGGGTCCTCATTTCTCTCAACCTTCTTTGAGGATGATTTTCACTCAGATCAAATGATTTTAAGTAACAGCGGTTACAGAGTGCTACAGACAGAACACAGGGTGAGTGCTTTAGACTATCATGGGCTAAGGGTCTGTCTGAGGCAGTCTTGTTATTGCACCTCAGCATAGCTATGGGACCTCTCGATGCAGATGCAACTCCAAGCAAACCAATCTTTCAAATAATAAAATCCAGGCCAAATTCCAGGGCTAAGGTTTATTGAGCCAAGGTTAGGCAAACCTGGAAAGAAAGTGGTATCTGGCAATGAGGAAAACAACCCAGGATGCTGAGATGACACAACTAGCCACCTGACCTTCCGGTGAGCCGTCACTATTCACCAAGAGCAGAGAACGGACAGGAACACTTAGCCAGCCCTTTTGACCCTCAGATACATGGATTTGACCCAGCAGCCTCCTCCTCACCTCCCTGTTCCCCATTCCCTTGTTTTCCTCCAAATGATTTCAATATTGATGAATAGTTTTGCTCTATAAACAATTTCAATAGTGATAAATAGTTTTCCCTCTACAAAAAGTTTAAAATCCTTAAAAAATTTTTGTGTCCACTTGTTCTAGTGAGCTAGGTGGTGGGGCAGAAAAACAGGATGCTGTATTTGACATTTACCTGATGCAAAACGATCTGACAGAGTAATTTTCTCATTAATGTTGGCCTCTATTATCATTTAAGATTTTGCTGTCCAAGTGGTTGTGTGTGTGTGTGTGTGTGTGTGTATGTGTGTGTGTGTGTGTGTGTGTGTGTGTGTGTCAGAAACACAATCACTAATTAAGAAATGTCCCACAGGTTTGCTTACAGCACATTCTCAGTTGAGATTCCCTTTTCCCAGATTTCTCTAGCTTAGCAGTTCTCAATCTGTGGATCATGACCCATTTCATATCAGATATCCTGCATAGCCGATATTTACACTGTGATTCATAACAGTGTCAAAATTACAGTTATGAAATTTTAATGAAAATTTTGGTTGGGGCTCATTAAAACATGAGGAACTGTACTAAAAAGTCATAGTATTAGGAAGGTTGAGAAACACAGATTGACAAACAAAAAACCAAAAAAAACTGGACACCATAGGAGCACTTAAATTACAGATGCGCCTCAGCATTATCTTTACCTTGGCTCTGGAGAGTCAACCTCTGATCCCCAAGCTTTCATGGCAGGAGTTTTACCCACTGGGCCATTTCCCCAGCCCACACTATGCATTCTTGAGCAGAAAATCCAAAATGCTTCACAATCTAAAATGTGTTGAACACTAAAGTCATGCTGCACAAGTGGGAAACCACATGACACATCTCAGACACATGTTTCAGATCACATACATCTCATAAAAATTGCTGTTATTCTTGGAGGGTTCTGCTCTACAACAATGTTTCATGGGTACTCACATATTCCAAATTCTGGGGGAAAAAATTCTACTTTCAAACAATTTGGTGTGTGTGTGTGTGTGTGTGTGTGTGTGTGTGTGTGTGCCATAGAACCCAGTGCCTAGCCTCACTAATTAACATCAGTATTGTTACTAATAGCGGTTCTCATTCGTTATTGCTGCCTACTTACTATAGTAAATTATCAGGAAGTCTGATCTCCTCAGGAGACAGCACTCTAGTCTAAGGCAGCAGTTCTCAAACTTTTTATGATCTAAGGACTGCAGAGGCCCTACCTGGCCTTATAGAAGTGAGCTGAGGTGGGACACGGATTTGGACAAAGGCCAGAGACTGATGACCTCTGGCCTTGTAACTGTACCAGCGGCTTCTGAAAACTTACCACTCTCCTGCTGATTCTGTGGCTGAAAACCACTGCCCTTTTCTCTATTTAACTCTCTGTAGCTTCTCTTTCTCTTTCTCTTTCTGTGGTTTATTTTTTCCTTTATAAATCTCTGTGCTTTATTAAATGTTATATGTTTTATAATTCTTTATTACTGTTCTGTGCTTCGTTAAGCCCTGAAAACTTAGCTCTTTATTAACTCTTATTACTGTTCTGTGCTGAAAACTTAGCTCTTTATTACTTGTGCTTAAACAAGTGCCAATATCTGGCAATTAACACATGCTGTTTGGCAGAGGGAATTAAGTAAAAGGATTTATTGCTCCTTTTTCTAGCTAGTCAGCCAGAAGCCTTTTTTTGCTGGCCAGGGATCTCATTAACTCTTCTTGAACCATAGAGAAAAAGGAGAAAAAAAAGATGTCACTCACACAGACACATATACACAGAAACACATAACAGCAGGTAAAGCAGAAAACGGCTGCACCACCATTTATTTGTTGCTTTTAGCTTTTTGTAGCTTTTAGACCAAAGTTCTCGATGTAAAAAAGAATTATCTCATAAGTAAAACGTTACAAAAAAGAGAAAAGAATTAAGATCCTTTGCACAGGCAAATGCGCACAGACACACATACATTCATACACACACACACACACACACACACACACACTGGCCAGCACCTGCTTCACATACTCTGTCTTCTGATATCTTCTTCAGTTTCTTTCTCAGGGACTTGAAGTTCTTGTCATACAGTTCTTTCACTTGCTTGGTTAGAATCACCCCAAGATATTTTATATTATTTGTGGCTATTGTAAAGGGTGTTGTTTCCCTAACTTCTTTCTCAGCCTGTTTATTATTTGTACAAAGGAGAGCTACTGATTTACTTGAGTTAATTTTGTATCCAGCTACTTTGCTGAAGCTGTTTATCAGCTGAAGGAGTTCTCTGGTAGAATTGTAGGGGTCACTTATATACTATCATGTCACCCAGGAATAGTGAGTGCGCAGGCTTTCCAGTGTTTCTGCTATTGGTGAACTCCAGCTTTAACCCATTGTGGTCTGATAAGGTACACGGCATTATTTCAGTCTTCTTGTATGTGCTGGGACTTGCTTTGTGATTGACTATATGGTCAGTTTTAGAGACGGATCTATGTGGTGCTAAGAAGGTATATTCTTTTGTGTTTGGATGAAATATTCTATAGATGTCTGTTGGATCCATTTGATTTGCAATGTCTGTTAATTTTGCTATTTTTCTGTTTAATTTTTGTTTGGATGTCCTGTCAATTGATGATAGTGGGATGTTGAAGTCTCCCACTATTAATGTGTGTGGGGTTCGTTTGCAATTTAAGCTTTAGCGATGTTTCTTTTACAAATGTGGGTGCCCTTGTGTTTCAGGCATAGATGTTCAGAATTGAGATAACATCTTGGTAGATTTTTTCCTTTGATTTGTATGAAGTGTTCTTCCCTGACTCTTTTGATTCATTTTGGTTGGAAGTCTATTTTGTTAGATGTTAGAATGGCTACTCCAGCTTGCTTCTTGGGTCTGTTTGCTTGGGAATGTTTTTCTAGCCATTTACTCTGAGGTAATGTCTATCTTTATACTGAAGTGAGTGAGGTATGCAGCAGAATGATGGATCCTGTTTTCTCATCCATTCTGTTAGCCTGTGTCTTTATATTGGGGAAATGAAACAATTGATGTTGAAAGATATAAATAACCAGTGATTGTTATTTCCTGATATTTTGCTGCTGGTGGTGGTGGTGGTGGTCGGGTGTGTGTGTGTGTGTGTGTGTGTGTGTGTGTGTGTGTGTGTGTTTCCCTTGTTTTTGCTGGTATGTAATTATTTCCTGTGTTTTCTTGGATGTAAATATCCTCCTTGGGTTGGCATTTTCTTTCTAGTATTTTCTGTATGGCTGCATTTGTGAATAGATATTGTTTGAATTTGAATTGCCTTGAAATATCTAGTTTTCTCTATTTTTGGGGATTGAGAGTTTTGCTGGATATACTAGTCTAGGTTGGCATCTGTGGTTTTTTAGAGGTTTCAAGATATCTGTCCAGGCCCTTCTTGCTTTTAGAGTCTCTGTTGAGAAGTCAGGTGCAATTTTGATAGGTCTGCCTTTGTATGTTATCTGCTCTTTTCCCCTTGCTGCTTTTAATATTCCTTCTTTGTTCTGTAAATTTTGTTTTGATTATTATGTGGCGGGAGGATTTTCTTTTCTGGCCCAGTCTCTTGGTGTTCTATAAGCTTCTTGTATATTTATAGTCATCTCTTTCTTTAAGTTGGGAAAGTTTTCTTCTATGATTGTGTTGGGAATATTTTCTGGACTTTGGAGCTGTGATTCTTCCCCTTCTTCTATTCCTATTATTCTTAGGTTAGGTCTTTTCATGATATCCCAGATTTCCCAGATGTTTTATGTCAGGAATTTTTTAGATTTAACATTTTCTTTGACTGATGTATCAATTTCTTCTATTGTATCTTCTATGCCTGACATTCTCTCCCATCTCCTGTATTCCATTGCTGATGCTTGCATCATTTGTTCCTATTCTCTTCCTTGGGTTTTTCATCTCCAGGATTCCCTCAGTTTGTGTTTTCTTTGTTGCTTCTATCTCCACTTTCATCCCCTGCACATCTTTTATTTGTTTCCTTCACTTGTTTAATTGCATTTTCCTGAATATCTTTAAGGGATTTATTCATTTCCTCTTTAAAGACCTCTATCATCTTTATTAGATTGGATTTAAGATCATTATCTTGTTCTTGTGTTAGGATATCCAGGGCTTGTTGTAGGAGGGTAGCTGTGCTCTGAAGGTGTCATATTGTCCTGGCTCTTGTTGATTGTGTTCTTTCAAGAGCCTTTTGGCCATCTGAGTGGCTTTGGTCCCTGGATGTTCCTGTTGTAGGTATTGAGAGGAGAGTTAACCTCAATGGTCCTGGTTAGCAAGCCTCTCAAGGGTATCCTTGCATTGTATGGTTCTGGATCTGCAAGTCTGTAAGATTTGTCTGCCTGTTATATGGTTCAGGAGCTGCAGATCCAGAAAAGGTGGGCAGAGACTTTTCAGGAGAATGGAGGTCCACCTGGGCTAGCAGGCTGCTCAGAGCAGCTTGGCATGTCCAGAGGACTCAGCTAGCAGGGGAGATTGGTGGAGGAAGAGAGGCTTACCTGTATGGTTCAGGCTCAGCAGGTCTGATGAAGGTGGGAGGAGAGGTTGCAGGAGAATGGAGGTCCACATGGGCTAGCAGGCTTCTCATGGCAGCTAGGCTTGCTCCGGAGGACTCAGCCAGCAGGGAAGATGGATGGGGGAAGGGAAGCTCCCCTGATGGTTCAAGATCCACAGATATGATGAAGGTAGGCAGTGAGGTATAGCAGGAGAACGGAGCACATTCAGAATATTTTTATGTATTATATTATATGTATATGTGTGCATGTGTGTGTGCATGTGCACACACAGAGAGACACATGTGTGTGTGTGATGCTTGCAGAAACCAGAAGAGGTCATTGCAACTCTTGAACCTGAAGTTACTGGCAGTTGTGAGCCATCCCATATAGGAGCTGAAACTGGACTCAGGTCCTCTCAGAGAGCAGTAGATACTCTAGCCACTGAGCCATCTCTCTGGCCTCCATGTAGATGCCTTTAATGTAAATTGAGCCCACTGAAATTTTCCAATTGTAGAATAATTCATTACTACTGACAACTGCAATGGCTTGGATATACAAACAAATGTACTAGACAGAGCATTCTCTCAGTGCCAGAGTACTTGCCTAGGAATCATGTAGGTGCTTGGTTCAATCCCCAGCATTGCAGAAAAAAAATAAATAAAAAATAAAACCTAGTAGAACTGACATGGATACATACTGCATTGAAAGCTGACGAGGAAGTTTCTGGTTGTGTCAAGCGGTGTCGTGTGGTGGAGTTTTGCTGAGGCTAGGTCTGTGGGGGAACAAGAGATGTTTGGAAAGCATGTGACTAGAACTCAATAGACAGCCAGCCTTGCAAGGCTCTCTTGGTTTACAGTCTCTGCTGAACTCCACTTCTTCCAGAGCGGCAAAGCAGAGAACTTCTCCTAGTGTCCCAGCATGGTTGCTGACTCATGCTGATCTGGCTGAGGCCTGTCTGTTTCTGCTGGATCCTGCCACCTCTGGTGATTCAAGTTTGGTATCCTGACACTACTGACCTTGACTGCTGGTACCCCGACAAAAGGAGATTGGAATCACCCCAAAGAACTACTTCCAAACGGGTCCACACCCTCTGTCCTAGTTACCATCTTTTCTCCCCTGTCTTTGAATGGTAGGTTAGAAGGAAGGTCAGAGCATTTGAAAGCCCTTATTAAAATAGGTTTTAAAAACTCTAAGCCTACAGAAGGCAAAGAGTTTGGACTGGCAATATGGATGAGCAGATAAAGGTGCTTGCTGCCAAGCCTGATGTCTGAGTTCTATTCCCAGAACACACATGATGGAAAGAGAGAACCACTCTAGTAAATTAACCTATGACTTCCATATGTGTGCTATGGTGACCCTAACTCTAAACACATAAAGTAACTAAATATATTTTATCAAGCATTCTTGCATGGCTGGGATTTTGGTTGGAATTACATATCACCATACTCCTCTCTGAGGAGAAAACTAACAATATTATACTACATCTACGACATGTTTGGTTCTGAAATCAATATAAGGTTGAGGTCTGGACCATATGCATTCAGTAGCTATCGGATCTCATCCTGCCCGCCTCATCCCGCACACTCTGCAGCTGAGTGAGCTGCACAGAGAACACCCTATGCCCAGGCGGTAAGAGGGAAGAACAATTAAGGCTAAAGGAGAACGGGGCAGATTAAAGGGCGCCTCCTGGCTGAGGAAGGGATACACAAGTTAATTATCAAGTGTGTATAATGCACTAGAGCCTGTTCTTGAAGCTTTCTTCACACCATCTCATTCCAACTTCCTGAGAATCCTGGAAACCAGGCATGGTGGCCTTCCTGTACACGAGGAAAACTACATCTTCCCTGAAAGCCACATATCTGAAGAGAGCACTCTAATCTGGGTGCTTAGACCTTTAGCCACCATCTCAAAGAGGCTTCTAGAAGGGGTAATATTTGAAGTTGATTGGAAGGACAGTACTGTTTGGCTGTTTAACCCATTTCCAGGTTTGTAAAATGAAGACAATGTCTGTCTTTACTCACAAGTCTTTTGTAAGGAGAACATGAAAACCTTAAAAGGCATAGACCAATGCCAGGGAAGTGAAGTGTCTAAGCGGTCATTAGTCATTATTATAGCTATTGGCATTATGAAGCAGGAATGAAGAGAGATGGTGTCCACATATCAGTATCAGATGAGTGTAATGTCAGGCAACTTCCTCGTGCTCCGGAATGAAATAGCCAAGAGCACTGACATGCTGAAGAGAAGGGAGTCAGAGGCTAAGGAGGTTGGTTCTAGGAACGGGCATCTTTTCTGAGAGATGTTCCTGAGTGGCCTTCAGTGCTTTTAACCACAGTTTCCCCTACTAATATTGGATTTCTGAAATTTGGGTTCCATTAGGGTCAATTTGTTTCATTGTGGAGTTAGAATCTAGTAGGCATGGGAAATCTAATGCCATAAGAAAAACTATCCAGCCTTAGAATGGTGGTCTGGGGTTGTGCTGATCTAGGTAGCAATGTGACTTGAAGGGCAGCAAAGAGAGTCATGATTTGAGGCACTTCACAGAGCTCTGAGGAAACTACAGGGACCCAGGTGACATCAAGGTATAGAAGGAGTCTGGACACAGGTCAGTGGGCATTTATCTTTGGGTTCCTCCTACTCCCATCTTATATAAAATCTACCTTAGTAAAACTATCAGTTTACATGAGATGGCCAGTTCTTTTGTCTGGTCACCTCATGAATTTTAATGGTCATATTTCCTGTCTTTTTTATTCAAAACCCTATTCCACTGGTGTGTCCATACATGTGGTAGTCACAGCTAAGTAAACTAATAACAGTGAACATGAGGTAGGCAGGGCTGAATAAAGTAGCATATAAGGATACTAGCTGAAGATTTTGTGTAGGGAAGCCTGGGGTCTCTGTAGTCTCACAGTGTCCTGGAAACCTGATGGTGTAGAACAGCCTTGAGGGAGTCAGTCAGCTGGGTCTCCCTGGTGTCCCTCAGGCTCCTCCTTTCAGGCTCCTCACCCACATCCATCAGCCATAGGGTGAGAATTCCAGGCTAAAACAAACAAAATATCGGAATTCCTTCCTTCTGTCAGCCTTCTTTACCTTTATCTGTGTGGCGATATTTCCTCCCCAACAGTATCGTGCTTACTATGGAGCCTTTAAGCTTGTGGACAGAGCTGAAGGAGACTCGGAAGACCTCCAAGCCTTACGTTTTCTGTCTGTGATTTCCATCGTGGACCCCTGGATCTTCATCATCTTCAGGACTTCAGTATTCCGGATGTTATTTCACAAAGTTTTCCCAAGACCTCTGATCTACAGAAACTGGCGCAGCCATTCCCGGGGAACTAACATGGAATCCACATTGTAAGGGCTTTGCCTGTTCTGGTAAGCTGAAAATCCAGCACATATTCAGACAAAGAACCATGGTTGGAAAAGCCTTACAATATAAACCCTTAAAAAATATTTCCCATGGGGAGCTGGAGAGATGGATCAGCACTGAAGAGCATTTACTTCTCTTCCAGAGGACCCGGGTTTGATTCCCAGCACCAACATCAGATGGCTTATCAGATGGCTTACAAAGAAATACACTTTTAACTCCAGCTCCAGAGGGATCTGACACCTCTAGCCTCTGTGAGCACTTGGATTCATGTGTATATAACTACACACAGACACAAATATGCACACACACACACACACACACACTTAAAACTAATAATAGTAAATTTAAATATTTTCCACAGCTAAGTCATCTCTTTTCATCGGTATCTATAAACTGTGTTGGTCCTTTTAAAAAGTCTGTATTCTTAACAGCAACTAAAATTTGTATGTTGTAAACAAAGTTGACAGTGTTATTGCAACCACCTTAATCATCCCAACATTTGTACTTGATGGTCCTAAATTTTAAAGCAGTCTTAAGACCTATGGGTTTTTATGAAAATGTAATACTGTTTCACTATTTGGGTATGTGAGCCAAACAATGGCTCACACACTTTTTCAATAAAACCGATTATTTTGTATCATTGTTGCTCCCTCCCTCTCTCTCTCTCTCTCTCTCTCTCTCTCTCTCTCTCTCTCTCTTGTTAATTTATTTTTGTCAAATGACCTAAGAATAATCTGAATTATAGATACATTTCAGAGGAGTGAGTTGGGAAACCAGATCTGGTTGGGCATTTGGAGAGACCATTTCAAGAGCTCACCGCCACAGGCGAAGACCTGCAAGTCCCATGTAGTTAAATGAGGCAAGGTGTAACTAGGGCTAACAACTCAAAGTGGAAAAAGGAAACAGATCTTTTGAAGTCTAGTCTCTTGTAGATGAAGGCAGCAATGACAATGGGAATCATTAATTTGCATGTTGACTCCAAGATTTTCAATTCAGGAAACCTTCATTTTCACATTGATGGATTCTTCGAAGAAGAGGATTAATGTTTCTTGGGAAAACACTGGTGTATTATTTACCAGTTTCAGCTGTGTGAACTCACAGGGCATTGAGCACAGTAAGAGACCCACTCAGGACATAGCCTCTGTGGAGGGTGATGGCAATGGCCTTCACACCTGCCTCTGACAGCTTCGGTCTGCCGTTAGAAGACGGAATGAGGTGTTACTTGGGGCTGCTGTGAGCTGTGCTAGCCTAACCAGAGCAAAGCAGGGCTCAGAAGGATACTGGGAGCACAAGTCAGCAACACCCAAAGACAAAGTAGAGGGGGCTGGAGTGCTCCTGCATTGGGAGGGATTGTTCTAACTGGAGCTCCATCAAGAGCTTTTGGCATTTATAAAGCAATAGATGGGGATATGAGAGTTTCTGAGTCCCTGAGCATCCTGACACTCAGACACTGAACCAGTCTCAAGGTCTGCAGCAGGCAGTCCCTTCCAAAGACAAAAGAAGCTCCCTTCTTTCCAGTTCAGCAGAAAACACATTTTTCTCAACTCTGGTTTGTCAGAAATCACAGAAGCGATATTAGCTTAGTGTATATACATACATATATATATATATATATCTCACATTATACATCATATAACATAAGCAAATAATAAGTGTGCATGTGTGCGCATGCGTGTGTGTGTGTGTGTGTGTGCGCGCATGCATGTGTGTGTGTGTGTGTGTGTAAAGCAAAATTGTGAAAAAGCCAAACTAGGAATACAGGAAGTATAAATTGAGAGTATGACACAGTGAAAATGCAGTTGGTTTTGGTTAGCTTCTGTTTCTATGTCCAATGTGAATGATACATTTTTTTCTTTTGGTCCAAGAAGGTGCATTTTTTTGTGTCCTACTATTAAAAGACATGCTATGATAATTGTCTAGATAATTTGATAAAGCCCCAAATGAATCAATAGATGCCATTTTATAATATTTTGTAGAGGAGGTTTTTTTTTTTTTTTAGATAAAAACAAACATCGTACTTTTTTCTATGAGCAGATAATTGCCAGCAATATTTCAATCTCTAGGCATGCAAGTGTGGATTCTCTGAAATGGGGCTTATGTTACCTTAAAGTTTCCTAGGCTTATCCAAGAGCTTAGTGCTCCTGTTTTACATGAAATGCTGATAAACTGCTCTGATGAAAGCCATGTCCAGTGCAGTCCACTGTGCAGGGATCCTCACCGGTGGATCATTAACATCGTAAATCACTGACACAGACCTCATGCATAGCAGTTGGCTAGGTGCGAGTTGCTCATTGTCCACTGGAGGGAGACAAGACTGAATGGTTGTAACGGAAATGGAGATTCTCAGTAGTAATGTGCTCCTGCAGTGCCAAGATGTCCCCAGCAGAGCTGCATGCAAACCTGTCTGAAGAACTTCTCAGGGAGCAGGTGTTTCCTTAACACACTGAAAGTGGGTACACAGGACAACTGAGAACCGAAAGGACGTTCAAAGACAGTCCACAGAAGAAGGGACACATATCATAAAGAAACGCAGAAAACCTGCAGCCTAATCGAATGCAAAGGGTGAGGTAGATGAGGGCCAAGCAAAACACTGTGGCCTACAAAACTCAGAGAGTTATTGAGATGTAAATATTCATGATGCTCTGGGAAGTTTGTCAGTTTCTACACCCTTTCTTGATAGCAGCCTAACTACAGATACACTAAGAGCCTAAAATGATCTAGAGTACCAGTATTGGAATTACACACACACACACACACACACACACACACACACACACGCGCACACACACACACACGATAAGGACTAAAGAAGCAAAACTTCAAGTGATAAAAAGAGGGTGCAAACTACTTTAAGGTGTGACTAATAAATCTGTACACACACACACACACACACACACACACACATACACACACAAAATAACTTGCAAAAATAAATCAAAGAAAGCATGCATCACAGTTGCTCTTGTCCATGGGCATTTTCCCATAATTCTTTACATTTTCTAAGATTTGAGATGATAAGTATTTCTTTTACATGAAAGTATATTTGAAAAGGTGTCTAGAACTGAAGTGAGAAAGTAAGAGGAAAAGGCACCCAGGGTGAGCTTTGGGTCTGAAGGATCAGAATGTGCAGAGGCAGGCAGGCTTGAAGGAGGGCAGCAGGCTTAGCAGCTTCATCTGTCCCAAGTGTGGGATTCACGACCAAAACCTCACAGAGAAGGGGCTGAAAGAGTGGCAGTTTTCACACCTTGAAGTAGATGTGGATCAGCAATAGGAGCTAGAGTTCTGGGGGAGGGGGGGACTGCCTGCTGGTAACTGGAGGCTCTGAAATGAGGGCAGTCTGCTGGATGGAGTTGGGGCCTCACACTGGAATGTGGACCGTGAATGAGGCGGGTGGGGCACCAGAGAGCATGAGCACGGTGTGCCAGTCCTGACAGTGCTACAGTCTTTGTACTGGACAAGCTAAGGAAGCAATGAATCTATACAGAGCCTGGCCCTGGATGTTCCTACTATGGAACCCATTGAATAAGAGGGAGGGGTATTTTATGATTTATGTGCTTGAGAGAAGACACAGAGACTCTGTATGTGCAGGCCCAGAGAAACCTAGTTGCAAGATTCCCCTCAATGAGAAAAATGAGTCAAAGGTTCTATTTTTTAAAATGTGAACCAAATCTGTTAGGCACAGCAGAATTTAAGTCATTTAAGTTTTAATTGTTGAAACTCACTATGTAGCTATAGGATAGACCCAGGAGTAAATACATCACAGTATGGTGTTTTTTGAACAAGCACCATGGCCATCAGAATACAGAGGGAAAAGCGGAAATTCATGGGAAATCAAAATGTTACTACCATCACATGTCAGGAAGATGAAGGCAAGATGGAACTGGATTCAGGTGACAGGGAAAGAGGAAATGAGTGTTCAGTGGCTAGGAAGCAGAGCTCATGGGATCTCAGGTGACTCATGGACTCCTACTGTGACGCATGGGACCTCAGGTGACAGGGGTCTGTACCCTTTCAGTTCCATGGCAGTGGACCACTTTCTGTCTCTGAGTTTCTGTGTTCCCATAAACTGCTAGGGAAAGGAGAAGCACTGTGAAGAGTTCTTCTCTCCCCCTCCATTCCCAGTGTCCTGGACAATAGGTTAAGGCTCCTGGTTGAGATTCCTGGGGATTTTAAGGAGGTTAAAAAAAGCTAATTGTCTTTGTTACTTTTCTGTTGCTGCGACTAAATAAGCTTACAAAGGCAACATTTAAGGGAGAGAAGTTTACTTTGTTTTATAGTTGCAAGATACTCCATCATGGAAAGTCAAGACAGCAGGAGCTAGAGAGCTCTTGTGCTGACTGCAGGCAGAGAGCAGAGGAAGATGCTCTACTCAGGTCACTTCCTCTCTCTTACCCAGTCACCATCCCAGTCACCCACAGTGGGTGGGTCTTCCCATTTCAATATAGTCAAATCAAAATAGTCCCTCACAGGCATGCCCAGAGGCTAACCTAATCTAGTAATATCATCTATAATAGAGCTAATAATCTAATAATCTTCCATATGTGTGCCTAGAGGTGTGTCTCCAGGGCAATTCCAGGTGTTGTCAAGTTGACAATCAACAAACACTAACCACCATGTAAACTATGAAGACAAGTTATTCATTTAGTCTCAAGCCTACTTGCCATGTATTCCTAGACCTTCAGGAAAGTAGAAATTCCATAAACACCAAAACCTGAACAGCCCCCACACTTACCACCAGGCATGCTAGGCCAACACTTCTGAAAGTGTGGCCTGGACAAGCAACAGTAGCTTCATTACCTGGAAATGATCAGAAATGCAAATTTTAGCTCTGGATGAGGCCAATCACCTTCTCTCATTGGACTGCCTGGAATGGATGGCTTTCTCTTCCCAGAATGGTCTCCAGGTGGAGCAAAGCTAAGTTCACAGCTAATTGAGGTTGGATGTTTGGGGTTTCCTCTTCCTGCCTTTCACAATTGCCTAACTTAGTAAAAGACATCAGCAGGTCTCATCTGTTGCTGACAAGAGGAACATTCCAGTCTTTGAGAAAACCAAGCATTCAGAAATCAGTCTAGTCTTGAAAATCATCACAATGAAGGTAGCTAGAACTTACTATGCCCTGGCAAAAATCTGCAAAATCAAAAGACTTGATTTCTGTTGTTATTTCTATTATCAGAATACTAAAACTAAGAAAAATAACTAATCACCATCAAGAAAAATGAGAAGTATCTTTTCGGTCAAGCTCATAAAGTATCATGATGGTTTCATACTTAGGATGTACCAGGAACCTAATTGGAAAGAGGAGACAAAGTTAAAAGTTGCACCATCCAGTACACTGTTACCAAGTGCTGCCATTTTAAGCTGTCTTGGTTACTTGCTGTAATAAGACAGGTGACCAAAGCAACTTATAGAACAACATATTTAACTGGGGACCTACAGTTTCAGAGTTTTAGAGCAAGAACACTGGCTGGGAACAGCTGAAAACTCCCATCTTTATCCAGAAGTAGAAGACAGAGAGCTAACCTGGAATGATGGGGCCTTTGAAACCTCAAAAACCACTCCCAGTGACAAACCTCCATCACCAGGCCACACTTCCTAATCTTTCTCAAACTGTTCCATGAGATGGGGACCAAGTATTCAAACATGTGAGTCTATGGGAGCCATTCTCATTCAAAGGACCACAGGGTATAGTCTTGAAACAACAAACCCCTTAATTATAGATAATTACATTTGCAATTAGCTTGGCACTGTACTGAACCTGTGCAAACAATGGAACCAGTAGCTTTCCCAGATCAGTTTAGTAACAGTGTAACAAACGTCCAGAGCTTATCACAACTGAAGCTGTGATGGAACAACCATTCAGGCATTGAAACCAAGTAAGTATGCATCTGTCAAAATGAGAACAAAGACTTAATCCATCAAAGTCCATGGTTGTGGGAGAGTCTGTAAATGCACTGACCTTGCTTTTTGGCTTCTATAGTTCTGCTTCTGGCTAACTATTTTTGCTAACTGAGGTATGTCAAAGATATGATTTTTGTGCTTAAGTCTACCCTTAGAATGTCTTGGTACTGAACTGAGATCCCAAACATCTAGTATAGTCATTGTCTTGCTAATAAAGACTTTTTGTTGGCTTGAACTATAGTACCAAGAAGCATTTGTGAACCCCAAAAAAACCAATCAGGAGCTGGTCCAATGAGATCAACTAAGGGTCTTTATTCACAAGCTTGAGCTTGGGCTTAACTCACCTCTGACCCACAGGATGGTTCCGGTGGAGAAAAAGCCCCGAACACTCATCAGGACAAGATTTTATAGGAAATGAAAAAAGGTGAGTGTTTCTAGTCTAGTAAGCATCTAATTAGGGGGGTAGGGGAGGTTACTGTGTTCTTTAACATAATTGGCTGGTGCTGGGAACCAAACCATAAACATAACTTCTGCTTTTCTCCTGATTGGTGGTTCTTAGGCAGGGTAGGGTTTGTAGCCTGGGGGTACAGATCTGTTGGGGGAATAACCTGGAGACTAATACTAGATGCAGGGCTTGTTGGGGGGGGGGGTAAACTGGAGACACAGGTCTTGTTGGGGGATAACCTGGAAAGTGGAGCTAGGTACCAGCCTGTAAGTTTTCTTGAATTCAAACTTAGGTCATGTTTTCTAAGATGGAGTCTGAACCAAAAAAAAAAAAAAAATCTAGTCACTCAGAACCAGTGTCCAGCTAGTCTTCTCTGGTGTATATACCTTACAACATTTCTGGAGGCCCCAGTGAGATCTCCAGAGTCCATACCTTAAAATACTGAGGTTTGGAAGCACTCTGGAGCCAGAAAGAATGTGGTGTTCAAGAACTCCTAAGGTTGCACAACCTGAGATGTTCCAGGATCCAAGGGTCCCGTCTGATGAATTGCTGCCCAATGTATCTGAGGAATATGACACCTCACCCCAAAAAAGGGAACAAAATTGAAAGTCACCTGGTTTGTCACTGCTAGAGGTAAGTCTGGTTTAGGATACAAAGGGTCATAATGGAGATGCTTATTATGGTGAAGAGCTATGTCTGGGGTCCAGGTGAGACTTCATTAAACTCCCCTGGACTCTTCAGGTGCATGAATGCATGGTGGCAACCCCTAGTTGCCCTTACTGTGTATCTCTCTGTGTGTTTCTGTCAGTTCTATTGATTGGAGAAATGATCTAAAAGGGAAGGGAAGTGAGCCCTCCTGTGACCACAGCTACTGCTGCCCCTGGAATGGCACACAACTTCCCACAGGCTCATGGGTCATGCTGGGCCATCCATGCTGCACCCCTCCTCTGGTAGCAGCTGTGGTTGCAAGCAGTTGCTGCTGTTGCTATGGTGATGCTAGCAGTTGGGGCTCCTGAGTGGTATTGTGGGTGGTGTCCACAGGCCCAGAGGGAGTTTTGTGGAGGAGAATGTTATGATGGATGTCTCTTGAACTTTGGACCTTTTGTAAAATCTATTGGCCACATTCTGGAATCAGATAGCCCCGTGACAGTGCAGACTGTCTGGAACATGACTGGGGAACCCCCAGAACCCCAAATAGTTTCCAGTATTGATTAGTGGTTTTCTCTATTGTGAGACCCCCCTACCTCCTGGCTACTTGTGCCCTCTTGTTGGTTTGGCCAGGTCACCCAGAGAAACTCCAAGCCTCTGCCTGTTCTCAATCCTGGCAAGAGAAATTTACCTCCCCTCCTCCTGCTCCAGGAGCACTGATCAGGACTCTGACTACTTGGTTGCTTGCCCCAAGTTTGTGTTCTCCCTCCCCTCCCCCTACCACCTTATTAGATAAGAACCAACCAGTTGCACCCCAGGAAGAGGGAAGTAGTTCTACTTTATCAGTGTTCTGTACCCCAAAAGTGAACAAGGTAAAGAGAATTAGTCAATTTTTGCCAAGCCATTTTAGGATTGAAGCAGCTACTCGAAAACACTGCTTTTATCATGCATTTGGACCCCAGATATTAGAAAAGAAACTTCAAAAGTGAGAAGGATTTGGCAATATGAATAGGTATGGATTATTAGAAATTGCTCAAAAGTTTATGACAACCATGAATCTATAGAAAACTCAAAACAAAACAAAGACAAAGAGGTTCTAGAAAGGAACCAGAGACACCAGGAAAGAATTCTTTATAAAATAAGCATACAAGAATGACCCACCTACATGACTACAAAGGGATTCTTTCCCAGACACTGGGACCCTGTAAAAGGATAGTAGCCTATCTGTCCAAAAGACTTGATCCTTTTTGGCCTGATTGTTTGTGGGCAGTTGCTGTTACAACCATCCTAGTAGATAACTCAACAACTTAACCAAGTGTTAAGGAGCCAAATCTGGACCATTAGCAGCCAGTGCTATCAGGAGTTCTGGAACTGAAATAGGAGCTCAGAGTGGGATCCACAGCACTTATGGCTGCAGACTCACCCTGCTGCCAGTGTGGCTGTGCTTCACAGTGTGACTCTGTAGAAATAGTTTGGCTTTACTTCTGACTCATCCTTAGCCTTTCCTTTGAGGCCTGAGTTTATGGGATGAGATTTCTGATTAGAATCCTCACCTTTGGTATAGATCTAATCCTTGGGCTCGTGGGCCCTGAAGAATTAAATAAGAACCAGGTTTCAAAGACTCTCAAAGAGAGGAAATAAAACCCATAAACTCAGAAAAATGTCTAACAACCCAAAGTCAAATTATTTCAAAACAATGTTGGCCCTCTAAATTATCAAAGCATCTTCAAGACAGAAAGCACCCAGTGCTAGATAGATGTGTCAAGATTTGATGGTTTAATCCCATTTCAGATGGAAGCTATGTGGACTTGGAGGCAGGGGCAGGAGGGTCTCAAGATTGGGTGAAGCCTGGGCTGTGTATTGAACACCTTTCTCAATAGAACAGCCACAAGAAAGTGACATGGAAACAAGCTGTCATCTCAGAGGATGTCACCTGCTATGATTCAGTAATTTCCCTGGTCAAATTTAGTTCTATAAAAAGAAACACAAATACAAGGTGACAGCCCAATGGCAGAGCACTTGTCTAGCACAGACAAACAGAAGGAAAGGAGGGAGGGAGGAAGAAGGAAGGGCCAAAGATGAGCAGTGCTACAGCCATACTAAATGTTAAGAATGCTATCCCTAAAAATTGGAGGGAATCTAGCTGTCCCACACGGGGGGGGGGGGGGGGGCGGAATGCTTGCAGTTGACTACAGTTCAGATGCTATACAGAAAGGACTTGAACGGTAGAAAGTGGTGGCTGTGCCTATTTCATAGGTGCTTTAGAGCAAGAAATCTTCAGGAGATGTTTCCAACTAAAAAAATGTTCAAGTGGCACCTCTGAGCTTTAAAATTTTATAGCTAGGTAAAATCAGATTTTTCTTGAAATCAGATTTCTAAATGAAGTTTTGAAGGTTTTGAAGTTATTCCTCTAGAGGGAGCCTAAGTGCTTGAATGTTGAAAGTGAACCTTCCCAGGCATCTCCCCAGGGGTCAAGATTTCAGAGCCACAGAGGAACAGCCTTAGAAGATGCTACTGACAGGAGACTCCTGGGCTCAGCCTCAGCCTCAGCCCACGAAGCAGATAACAGTACACAGAAATCTTCATGTTCCTGCTAGCATTGTGGCAGTGCACACCCGCCCTCCTGATACTTGGGGTACTGAGACAGGAGAGCCTGAGAGTCTGAGGCTACAAAGTGAGGCACTGTGCTTTCTCATTGCAAAGCCCAGCCCAGCACAAAACAGCACAACTCAGAAATCAGTCTCTCCTGCTCTTGCAGTTGCAAAGGGAAATGGGATGTAGCTTTGGACAGTCCTCAAGTTCCCTGGCTCACTCATTTTTTGAATTTGATTCTAAGATCCCAAATTCAGCTGTAAAATCTCTTTCCTATAATCTAGTTTTGTATCAAAGCTACTTAGAACCAGAAGCAAAACAAAAAGCTGCAGCTTACTGAGAAGTTTTTATTTCTTCTTCTGTTTTCATGGGCCCAAGTAAAGATCAAGGTGACTAAAGTTGGGGTGGGAAGAACATGAGGTATTGATCCTGAACATCGGAGAGGGTTTCAGATACCCCTGGAATCTCTGGACTCACAGGCACAGGAGATTGATGAGCGTGACTATTCATCCTAGAATCTAGAAGTGGAAATGGCACATCAAACTCTTATTTGGGGATGACTTACCCAGGAAGCTTGTTTTTCCCTAGTCTGGTGGATGAAATGAATGGATGCTTTCCTAGTACTTCAGCTGCAAGGCTTGCCCCAGACAGGTGCTGCACTCTCCTGCCTGCCTGGTGGTGCCACCTCTCCCATCTGCCTTACCCACTCAGCCTAGCAGCATTACTGCTGATTGTTACTCTTGCTGTTATCATTAATCTAAAGAAGATGAAGTTGGGGTGGGTTCAGTGGTTGAGAGCATTGGCTGCTCTAACGGAGGACCAAAGTTCAATTCCAGCATTAATGGTGCACTCACAACCCTCTGTAATTCCAGTCCCAGGGAATCTGACACCCTCTGTGACTCTGTAGGGCATCAGGTATGCATGTGGTATGCACACTTACATGCAGACAAAATACCCATACAAATTACATACATAAGTAATAACTGATAAAGAAAGAAATTAAATTAAAATAAATAAGATGCGTGCGTCCTATAAAAACAATCACGGTTGTTTAAATCCAAGAGAAGTCCAATGATATAGTAGGAATATGCTATTCACTATAGTGAGTGAGAAATTGCTGCCATGGGCACTTTGGCTCAGCTCCTCCCAAACACTGCAGAGTGAGGTGTCAGCGAAGTGTGACAATGTTTGTTACCTGCTCACTTCACTCACCTTCCACACATTCTACCTGTTAGAATTCTGGTCCAAATGCAAATGTCTGCATCATGTTCTCAAAAAGTCCTTTTATGGTCCATTTGTTCGGACCATAACCTGGTTCCAGACTTTGTTTTGTCTCAGGACCCACCTTCTTAAAAACACACTAGTTTGCTGAAGGCTTATCCTGGCCCTGCTGATTGACCTGCTTTTGCCTTCCATCCTGTTCTGCTTGATCTCATTTGATCTGATGTAAAGGAAGGTATACGTTCCAGTTATATATTGCATCTAGAATGTACCAGAAGTTGTAATTCTTGTTGCTTTTTTTGTTCACATCAGAGAAAATAAACATGGATTGGATGCTAAGATTCACTCTTGGGCAATGTCAGTTTGGGCCTTAACAAATATATTACCTTTATTCACGTGTGTGTGTGTGTGTGTGTGTGTGTGTGTGTGTGTGCACTTGTGCACATAAATGCTACTGTGCATTGTGTGGCAGTCAGAGGAGAACTTTCGGGAGTCAGTTCTCTCCTTTGGGCATGATTCCAGAGATCAACCTCAAGCCATCAGGTAAGCTCCCTTACCTGATGAGCTTGTTGGCCCAGTTTGAGCTTTTCACTGATCCCTTAGACCCTCTTTCACCATCAGCCACAAGAAAGCAATCTCTGTAGTGATACTTTTTGTCTTATGTGACTTTCTAGGTCCCAACAACCAAGTACTTAAACATTTTAATTGTAATTCAACATAGTGACTAAATTGCTAATTTTAATAGGAATTACAGAATGTGCGTTTTTCTGATTCTGTCTTCCTTTCTATATTCTCAGTTCGTAGTCTTCTATATTGTAGAACATCTATCATTTAGACCTATTTGGTTTCTTTAATATATGTATCATTTGGACCTATTTGGTTTCATATATATATATAAGTTTGGATGTTTAATTTGCTACTCAAATACCACTTTTCAAACTAGGAACTGAGTGTACCATGAATTTCAAATGAGAACTCTCTCAATAGATTTTTTTAAAATGCTTTTGACTAATTCAAAAGCTGTTTCTAACTCCTTCTTTGCTTGCCTCAGTGTTCTGGGAAGTCTTTTGTTTTCCTAATGAGAAAGCAGAGTAGGGTGGAGCAGACATGACACTGTCTCTCCTCTAGCCCTGCCTTCACCAAAGATGGGAGCTGAATGGTAGCTTTGCCTGTGTTTTCCAGGCAAATAGAAAATATCATCCAGAATCCTTGCACAGTGGCAGACTAGTGCTTGTCACAAGTGGCATGTTGCATGCGATCTGAAAGGCAGCAGAGAAGCAGCATCATGGTGTCCTCACTCTAAAGACACAATGCAAGTCTCTGGGCATGCTGGTGGCTTTCACACACTCTCTCTGATAAGCTGGCTTGCCCCACTGCATAGAACATCACCTGGACATTCGTGAAGCTTCCTTGTCTCCACCAATGGTTTCTTCAAATCTCAAGCCAAGTACATTTTTAGACCATCAAGCTTCTTCTGCAGGATACTGATGCCACTAAGGCTGGAGGTGGTAAGACACGTGCACATCCAGTGTGTCCTCAAAGGCTCCAGTCCTTCATGAGTTCTAGGTTACCTTCATGGTTCTGATGAGTTCTTGCTATTCTCTATGACCAGAGTTCTTCTCTGACTGTCATTCTCGCAGGTCATCAATGAGGTTCAGGATCAAAACAAGAACCAAGAATAGTGACAAACACTGTAGTCTCTTCCACCAATTCCCACATCATGTAGACAGTGGATCTCAACCTGTGGGTCATGGCCCCATTGGGGGTTACATATCAGATATTCTACAAATCAGATATTTATATTATAATTCATAACAGTACGAACATTAGAGTTATGAAGTAGCAATGAAATAATTTTATGGTTGAAGGTCACCACACCATGAGGAATCAAATTAAATGGCCACAGCGTTAGGAAGGTGAGAACCGCTGATGTCCGACCTAAAGGACTCTAACTTCTGAAATGAAAAAAATATTTTACATATGAGCTTCCCCGTAGGGGAGTCAATATGTCTGGAAATGTACCTAGACTGACCCTCTAAATGTTCCTAGAGAAACTGCATTTTTTCCTTTAATAAACTTAGATCTAAACTGTCATGAGGCTAGCAATAGGACACTGCAAGACTTATGATATTAAAAAATCTACATTATTTATCACTAAGAGTGGACCTGTTTCTCTGGCTGAATCATGACTAGCATAGAAAGCAACTGGCACCTTCAAGGGGAAGAGCCTTGCTACATAAAGCCAAAGGCTGGGGCTGACAGGGCTGGAGGATAGCAAGCATCCACCAGCAGGCCACCTAGGAACGTCACAGGACTCTGTGAACTCTGCGGACTGTCACCAAAGCCATCCTCTGAATCTAATCTCCAGTTTTCAGTGACTTCTGTTTGCTACAGTGAATGGTGTGAGCCTTGTTTAGTTTACTACAGGGCACAGATGATGTTCTTAGAACTGTCTTTGAAAAAAATTATTTAGGCATACATAGATATCAAGAAGTAAAGATTGAGTGTTTTGAAAGACACAACTCCTGCAAATAGAAGCATGCAAGCCCCTGTGTTAGCTTCCTCCAGGTAGTTCTCCTTTTCTTCATGTTTACTTTTGCCTTCCTTCGAAGATGAATGACCGACAGTAAGTAGCTTGCCCTCCAAAGCCTTTGAGTTACAGATCCATAAAGGAAAGTTATGAAATTTAGATTCCAAGTAATATATATTAGTCAGAGATCTTCAAATAAATAGGACCAATTGTATATGTCTTTCTCTGTGTGTGTGTTCTGTATACACAGTCATATGATACATAATGTTTTTGCCAATAGTATACTTCCCACTCAAATGACAAAACTGCCAGGCAACGGCTTTCTCAGTCTGTATTCCAGCCCTTGATTTACATGTGGCTCTCTATGTGTGTCTACTTATAAAGCCAATGTTATGTTAGGAAGAGGTCTCAAAACTGAAGAGCTAACAGTTGAGATTCTAGTCAGCCTGAAAGCCTGAGAATCAGGAATGTGGATCAATGCCCCAAATCAGGTCAGCCAGCAACTGACCAGATGGGGCCCACCCTCACTGGAGCAGCTATGTGCTTTAGTCAGCCCACCAATGTGGATGCTAAGCTCTTTAGTCCACCTTCCCACATATAGTCAGACATACTGCTTAGTCAGCTCCTGGGCATCCCATGCCTGACCAAGTTGACACACAATTACTAATCACATGGTGTTCCCCAAACAGAAGGGCCTCATGAACAGGAACTGAAAATTAGCAAAGCTTTATGTCTCAATTCTAAAACTGAGGGTGTCAATATGTTTTCTGTTAAGAAATCCTAGACTCTGGATTAACTGATCTTGTACTGAGATGCTGACACTACAATTAGAAATAAGAAGTCACTTTCAAACTATAGGATGAGACTTCAATTTACTGAACCAATCTGATGGTCTAACTGAGGAAGTAGGGATGGCAAATTAACCATCCAGTCAGACTTCTGAAACAGGGAACACAGTAGAACTGCTGCCTCTCTCTGTCCAACTACTGGAAACAAACAAACAAAAATGGCTTGAATATGTGGCAACTGAAAGCATGCAGTCCAGAAAGATAATTGGTAACATATGAGCTCCTAAGAATTGTAAGACTAGCTCTGGTCTTTTTCTTGTGGCAAATGCACCTTTAAATCGGGATCACTTACAGAGACTCAAAGCTACCTGTCCTGTAGACAAACTTCCCTGCACCTGAGATCAGGGAATTCCTTGCTTAGATGTTTGCCCTAAACACATGTCTGGAGCTTCATACTGACTTCTTTGCCCAGGTTTACCCAAGGCTGTCTCACATGGCTGGGATGCATACCCTGGGGTCTGAGGGGTTGTCATTGAGGAAGGGATGTGGACAGAGCTTGGTCATCAGAAACTAATTGTCCACACACCTCTGTGAGAATCCTCTTACAGTGTTCTACTAAGTTGGAATGGAGACTAGGAAGATAAAGGCAGAGGAGTTTGGGATGAGGATCTCAAATTTTCTCTATTACCTATTAAAGTCCTCAGAGTCCTGACACCATATACGCATACAGTGAAGAGCTAAAGACAATTACATAGAAATAGTGCCGCAAGGGCTTTTGTTATAAGGGGATCATGAAAACAGGAAGGGTATAAAAGCATTTGGAAAGTAAACAGGGTAGAAACAGCATCAGAGTCCTGCCCTTTCTTCTCAGTCCCTAACCGAGTGGGAGGAGATGGCACAAGATGGACGTGGGGGAGTCCATGTTGGGTGGCTGGGTTGAGGATACTACTGGCCTGCAGTTTGCAGCCTGAAAGGAAATGAAAGGAGTTTGACACTCCCTCCCTCCATGCCCTACAAAGCTGAGCAATGGAGTGGACAGCTCCTGCTGGGGAAATGAGCCTGTAGGCCTCCTCAATGAATTCTGCTTGCCTTAGTTTTCTAGAAAGCCCCTCCAGTCCGCAGGCCAAAAGCGTGGTGAGCTAAGTCATGAGACGCAAGGTGTATTCCGTAAATTATCTTCCCAATGCTTTTTCTTGTTACCAGACTCCTGTGCACACCTTTCTTTCTCAGCACACTCTCTTTTCCTGCGTGAAAATATGCTTTCTCTAATAGTACATCATTGCCAGCATTGTCTGTCAGTCTGAGCTTAGAAAATTAGAAACACTGGTGCATTTTTACTAGTCTGTAACTATAACAGCAGATGATAAACAACTATTTCTGTCAGCTTCATTGTGAAACTGGCCAATTACCAACACACACCGAGAATAAATCCTTCCAATGGGCCCTCATGGTTTACTGAGTGTGGAGAGACAAATATGAACAACCTATTACCAGTTTTTTCAAGATTGAGCTTCAGTAGAGAACACTTAAGTGCAGTTGTTTTCCATCTGGGGCCACAAACATGACTCTAGAGGATTACAAGAACCGCTTCTGTTTAGTTTTGTTTTGTTAGGATTGCTTAAGCAAGTTGATATTTGTTATAGGAGCACAAAAGCTACTCTGAGGTGTGCATGGTTCTATTCCTTGGATGGACAGGCTTGCTTTTCAGTTCCCCACCTTTGTTGGGTATCTTCTTAGGTTTTTAAAAAGGATAACAACAACCTCTCTTCATATTTTTACTTCAAGTTGTCTTGATGTCTTTGTGCCTCCACATTTCACAGGGCTGGACTCTCTTAACCTCAGTTTGGTGAGTTCCTGTCACCCCAGTCCTATTAAGTTCCCAGCTTTCTGCTAGAGCTAAAGTCTTCAGAGCTGAAGTCAGAGGCACTGGAACTTCCAACCCATGTACCCGGCGGGAAGAAAGACCTTGTAGGCCAGCTCAGGGCGAGTGCTGGGACCGCCCACAAGCTCCCTTCTAGAGCCCAGCCAGTAGGTCTCTGCCCTGCCTGGCCCCTTGGCAGCGGCTCGCGGGCAATCTAAATTGCTCGCCTGAATGCCACTACTGGACTTGCCCCCAGAAGGCGCTGGAGGGAGCGGCTGATCCTCTATGCTCTGGCAAGCAGCCCTGACTAGGGCAGGTGAGGCACGGGAGCATCGAGGGCGACCGGATATTGAAGGGAGGAGGCCACTGTGCGCACAGGCTGGAGACCCAGGCAAGTCTGCCCTTGGTGCGAGTTGGGGGCCGGAAGGGAGCTTTGGACTTCGGTCCCTCCCCTTTTCCCTGCTCTGTCTTGGACCACTGGGGCCATCAGACCCTCCTACTGTCTGGTACCTGCCTGGAGGAGAGATCATCTCTCCTCCACGCCCTCCACCATGGATAATTCTTTCAATGACTCCAAGCAAGTAGAGGACTGCAAGAGTAATCAGTGGCTTCTTTCGGGGGAAAGCCCAGCCATCAGTTCAGTGATGTTCTCGGCCGGGGTTCTGGGGAACCTCATCGCACTGGCACTGTTGGCGCGCCGCTGGCGTGGGGACACGGGGTGTAGCGCCGGCAACAGGACCTCTATCTCCTTATTCCACGTGCTGGTAACGGAACTGGTGCTCACAGACCTGCTGGGGACCTGCCTCATCAGCCCGGTGGTACTGGCTTCATATTCGAGAAACCAGACCTTGGTGGCCCTGGCTCCCGAAAGCCGCGCATGTACCTATTTCGCTTTCGCTATGACCTTCTTTAGTCTGGCCACGATGCTCATGCTCTTCGCCATGGCCCTGGAACGCTACCTCTCCATCGGGCACCCTTACTTCTACAGGCGCCACTTCTCGCGCCGCTGGGGTCTGGTGGTGCTGCCTGCCATCTATGGGGTCTCCTTGCTCTTCTGTTCCCTGCCGCTGCTCAGCTACGGGGAATACATCCAGTACTGTCCTGGGACGTGGTGCTTTATCCGGCACGGGACGACTGCATACCTTCAGCTGTACGCCACGATGCTCCTGCTGCTCATCGTGGCTGTGCTCGCCTGCAACATCAGCGTCATCCTTAACCTCATTCGCATGCACCGTCGGAGCAGAAAAAGCCGCTACGGATTGTCTAGCAGCAGCCTAAGAGGCCCTGGGTCTCGCAGGAAAGGAGAAAGGACTTCGATGGCAGAGGAGACAGACCACCTCATTCTCCTGGCCATTATGACCATCACCTTCGCCATATGCTCCTTGCCTTTCACAGTAAGTCACTTCTGTTCCCACAGCCAGCAGCCTGCAGCTCAAACTCCTCTCACCCCACCCTTTCCACCTCCAGGCTCACACTGAGGACCTGGGTGGGAAATGTCACAGCTGACAGACTATTGCCTTCCCCTTCCCTTTTCACCTTACCACTTCCTACTTTCCTCCTCCTGTCTTTGCCTATGAATGGTGCTACCTTAGCACTTCTAAGAACCTTCTACGTGCTCCCTTCTCTGGGTGGGTAACTGAAGAGGAGGGAGTCCCTTCCAAGACAGGACTGTTGTCAGTGTTATAATCTGACTACTGGGGCCCACTTTGCTATCCTTGAGGCCCCGTCGGTCCCTTGGGGCTTCCATTCCTCCCCGGGAAAGCTGTCAAGCCACAGCATTGACAGGGTCCTTGGTGTAGAAGTTTACAGCCTCTTTCATTTGACTTTAGGACTACATATAGATGCTCCTCATTCCGTAGCTGTGCACTTCGTAAGCACAAAGATAAATGCAGTAACTGCTGGAACATCTCAAGGATGAGGAAAAAGGCTGCCTGGGGAACTGAGGCAGGGCCAGGATAGAAACCTGGGTGTTGCCCAATTAGAGGCAGCATTGACAGTGAGTTCTGAAATAAATCCTGAGCTGCTAAAGCCTGATGTGGATGCACAGCCAAAGTTGGAGCCTTCTGGTCTCTCCTGACGAGCCCTAGGCTGGGGATTTGGGAAAGGAAGACATGGGCAGTGGCGAGTCAAAAATCTGACCTGTAGAAGCTGTAGAAACAGCTCTTCTCTGTTCTCCTGGATGCTTCTGATTGGTGTCATCTATTCATCCTCAGGGAGAAGGGATGCAGATAAGAACCCCACCCCCGGGGACTCCCCTTCTCAGCTGTGTTTTCTGTGCTCTGCTCCCCATTGCCCTCACACTTTTCCCTGTCCTCTGTCACAGCAGACGGTCTGAACTGGTAAGCTATACCTAGTGGGCAATGAGGTGGAGCTGGTCACGCTGCCCTCTTAACTAATGAGTTGGGCTGTGGAAGCTGGCATCTCCGTAGATACTCCAGAAGGAGAGTGAGTTTGTGTTCTGGAATGTTGTGATTTTAAAAGAACGGGACTCCTGTGCTTTTGAGTTATGGGTAGAGTGTTTTATGTTTGGAGCCCTGTTAGCTTTTGGGGGTGGAGCTACTACGCTGACCATTATCTATAAAAGAAAGTACTTCTAGTCTCACTAAACAAGACTCCAATGATTCTACAATTTGTCTATCTTAGGCTGCTGGGAACTAGGATGTCTGCTCTATGAATTTTATCTGTTATTTGTAAGTAAATGTATAAAAATACCACAAGCTACTTACGTACCTAGCCTGAGAATGGGCTCCAGGCCAGCACAAGCACTTATAAAAAAGATTGTTTCTCCATTTCAAATCCACTGAAAAGAGGCTAGTGGGCAGAAAAAATGGCTCCTCTTCAACTGGCAAACTTGGTAAACTATATTTCAAAAAGTAAAAGCTGGGTCCCCTGTGTTCTTGTGTTGCCTTTAATCAATGAAGGATCAATCATTACCATATATACCCCCTCTTTACATCACTGCAGTTTCCCCTCCCTCCTCAGCTCCTAGTCCCTTCCCCCATCTCCCCTCTACCCTTCGAAACCATGCCTCCTCTGTATCTCTTCAGAAAAGAGCAGGCTTCCCCATGGATACCAACAATACAGCATACATACCAAGTTGCAGTAAGAACAGGCACCTTCCCTTGTATTAAGGCCAAATGAAGTAACCCAGGAGGAGAGAGACAGCTCCTGCTCCCACTATTAGGAGTCCCACAAGAAGGCCAAGCTACACAAGAGTAACATATATGCATAGGATCCAGTCCCGTGCAGGCTCCTGGCTGTCCATTCAGTGTCTGTGAGCCCCAACAGTGAACCCAGGTTTGTTGGTTTTGTGGGCTTTCTTGTTATCCTCCCTTTCTAAATATCAGGCCAGAGATGACCCCAGAATTGCCAAAAGAAAAGACTTTGCACCAAAATTCTCTTAGAAAGGGTGAGGAAGTCAAGCTTGCTTTGAAGTTCTGCTCTTGTCCAGTTTCTTTTTGTGGCTGGCGGGGGAGGGGGCACACAGAGAAAGTTTTAAATGGATTCTACACCAAACCATCCCTTAGAATTGACACCATCAGCAAGCCATGCTCTAGGTTTGCTTCTGCAAAGCCCATGGCAGAGATTCCCAATGAGCAGAGAGATTCCCAACACAAGTATAGTAGAAGGCATTGCCTTGGAGACCACCATGGCATCACAGCTACACAAACTACAGATAATCCAGGAGGTGCCTTACCAAATCACAGTATCACATCATCTCTCCTAAAAAAAAAATTAACTTTGCCTGTTGAAAACTTTTATTTTGATAGTATGTTAACTTTCTGTCCCATACCATGTTAAGCATTATGAACTACTGAGCTATTCTGATACATTACTTCAGGGATGATATGACAGTTCAAAACCCATGGCTAATGTTCACACATTCTGTTATTTCCAAACATCTGTTCTAAGGCAGATTTCCTCCCAAGTCCTTTGATGCTACTTGGGCCACACTAAAATATGGCCAGTGCAGATATCCCACTTGAGTAGGAATCCTTTGCACAAGAAGGGGGGTGAGGCTCACACATACAATCAGGCACTTGACTTTTTTAGCACCATCAACATGCAACCAATGCACACCACAAACATGAGGTACATATGGAATTTTTCCTGAACCCATACATGCTGAAAATAAAACCAACAAAATGTATTTTAATCGCATATTTATTTAACTCAATCTCGCAGAATAGTATCAATAACAAAACAAAAGTTATTCATGTAAAATATTTGCCCAGATATTCAAACTAATTATTTTTCTCATATTCTCACACAGCAGCAGCACTTCAGTTTCCTCCCATTTTTTTTTTTTTTAATCAGAATAGCAAGAACTGTTTTCTGCGTTCCTGAAAGTGAGTCAGACCTCTAGAGAGCAAGGAGAAGCCTTCACGGCCACAGCTGGTGGGACCCCAGTCAGTTCTACAGCTCTCTGGCAGTGGAAGAAGCTGGGACTTAAGAAATCTAGAATCAGTAGTGAACTGCTAATGGCGGTCATCGTCCCAGGTTTTGAACAGAGTAGAATTGCTTCCTCCTTCTAGGATGTCAGTCTAGGGCCTCCCAAATTCAGGAAATAAACCTCTCAAAATGGAAAAAACAAAAAAACCCAGTACCGTAAAATAAAGTCAAGTTCAGCCTCATGTATCATTACTGTTACACCCAAACGACTTATGGTCTGAGTGTTTATATTTGCCTCAATCATTATTCTCACAGTGACCTCCAAGAAGTGTAATCGGAGTCCTATAGTACACATGAGTCAAGTAACTTCCTCCAGGGCCTACAGTGGGAGAGAAGTAGGGCTGGGCTAGGAAGTCTGAAGCACTGAGACCATTATGTACCAGTAGTGAGAATGTCTAGAAGAACGTCCTCATTTCAAAGGAAACATGGGAGGAGATCTAACCATGGTTTCACAAGAGAATTTTGACTGTATTATAAATATTTGGGCCACCTTGTCTCTTTATTACAACTTATTAGCTTTAAAAATAAATCAGCGGGGACTTTTTTCTCCATGTTATTTCAGTCATGTTCCGTTTTCTCTCAGTCCTGTGACATGCAAGCCTGGGACTGAGATTTAAGGAGATTGCCAGGGTAAATGCTAGTCTAAGTCAAGATAGAGTCAGATTATCCCTCATGTAAAACCTTTATTTGATGCCCATAAAACATTTCTTTAATGATTAGAAACGCATGAGGTGTTTAGGAAGTGACAGGACTTTGACTGCCCAGTATGAAATCACACATGAGACCAACAACGTAGGCCAAACTGTTTGTTCACTAAATGAGTAGTGTATATAAATTAATAAGCTCCTCATGTCAATCATTTATTGTCATCATTTCACAGTGATAAATGGAAACTCTTTTTCTCCCAGAAAAGGAACAGACCATAGGAAACAATGAGCCCTCCAGCCTTGTCTCAGATCCTGCTCGTGTCTCCATTTCCCACCCACATCCACTCACTTTCTCAGCAGGCTAACTGTGGTTAGCTTCTGATCATTTTAAACTGCTCTCAACATGCCATTGGGATAAAGTGCTTATGCCTTTTATTCGGTTCTGAAATTTCAAGAGCCTACAATTGGTTCACTCTAAAAATATCTAAATAGCTTCATCTTTACAAATTCTCCACGGTTAGAATTTCTAAATTAATCCGATTAGTGGAAATCCGATCTTTACATTATAGAAAACATTGAAGTAAACAATCCCGGAGTTTCCTGTTTGTTCCTGCTATTCCTTGTGTAAAATGTCATGTAAATGGATGGTGGAAGTCTCGTATGAAATTAGCCAATCACAAGAATATGAACTATGAAAGTTCAGGTAGTGAGTTTTAAAAAAAGCCAGTCTGTGTTGGCTCACACCTGTAACCCCAGCACTCAGGAGGCAAAAAATAGGTGGACCTCTGAGTTCAGGGCCAGCCCCTCTACAGAGCTAGTTCCAGGACATCCAGGATTATACAGAGAATCCTTGTCTCAAAAAAACAAAACAAAAAGAAGAAGAAGAAGAAGAAGAAGAAGAAGAAGAAGAAGAAGAAGAAGAAGAAGAAGAAGAAG
>JADRCH010000103.1:35939-50661 GCA_019843965.1 Rhynchomys soricoides
AGAAGAAGAAGAAGAAGAAGAAGAAGAAGAAGAAGAAGAAGAAGAAGCAGCAGCAGCAGCAGCAGCAGCAGCAGCAGCTCAGGTTGTGATAGAAGAGAAACCTATAAACCTCTGGGTGCCCACAGAGAACTTATCATGATGTTGTAGAAGTGAATGTTCATGAACAGCTGGAACGCCCTTTGTCATTGAGACATCATTAGTGATGTGTTTGACAATTGGTGGGAAACACTTAAATGCACATTTCCTTTTAAGAGAACATTCCTCTGTGAGGGTGATTTCAGTGGTTATCTTTTACTTCACCAGTTTGCTAATGTGCAGTGGTGTCTGTAAGTACAAACACAGACATGATGGTTTTTAATGTGCAGTATGCATGAAGCATCCTCTGTCTCCCAACAGAGAATTTAAGCTTTATAACTACACCTTCAGTTAAGAGGACGCCACTGTTGTTTCAGCCAGGTCTTCCCCTCAACAAACAAACAAAGCAATCAATAGCCCCTCACAGTATGAACTTAAAACAAATCCAAATTGACACCAAGATTCAGGAATGCAGTCAGCAGATCTTTTCTCAGGTTAACCCCAGTTAATCTACAACGTGTTCTACTTGCTTGGCCTCTCCTGTCCCGTTTTGAGTTTCTGACCATCAGTCCTCACCCAGATCTTGAACCTAAGTCTACTGCATCTCAACTCCCATCAGTGAGCTTCACTAAGCTACACTTTTCTGACAGCATTTTGCTCCCTAAAATTGTTCCGTAAATTGAAAACAGAGTTAAGGATTCTGAAATTAGGACCTGTGTATGATGAATAGGGCCTGAAAAAGGGACCGAGGACCCAGGAGACCTGAGAGTTCCCGTGAGGTAAGGGTGCTGGTTTCTGCTCCATGGATAGTACATGTGGTACTGTCTGGGCCATGACTGGGCTTCTTTTCACTGTCAGTTGGGAATCTAGAGGAGAAAAATCTCCAGCGTAACAGGGAGCGGAAGGGAAAAGTCTTCGACCCAGCAGACAGAATCAACAGGTCAAGAAAGGCTCTTATCAGAGGCGAGGAAGCACACACACAAAGCCAATACACAGAGAGAAAGACCCTCTGCAAAGCACAGGGGAACTGGAGAAGCTGACCCCCACCTCTCCCTGAAGGCTGGGTTTGAGGGTCTGTGGAGGATCTTCCTCCCCTAATTTAATGTTGCTCAGTTTGGACAAAGTCGGGGAGGCTGGTAGGTCCACAAGTTTGGAGTAAACATGTCCTGATCCAGCCTTGAACTTGTCTGGCTGATCCATCAGGGTATGCACATAAGCAACTGGTGGGGGAAAGAGAGGTCTCTAGGCCTTTGTCTTCAGTCAGGTTTATGAAGAAAAAGCTGGAGGTTTGCCAACCGTATTATCTATTTGTGATTCCTTCCCTATCTGCTTACCTAGCAGAGGTCTGTTACTCCCTCTGTCTGACTCCCTCCTAGCCTCTCACATACATCACTCCAAAAGCCACCTGCAGACTAGAATCAAAGGGCTCCTAGTGGACGGATCATACTGCCTATCATCTCCTCAGAGCTCTAGACTTTAGCACTCCATCTTCATTTCAGTTCCCAGATGCGCAGTACCAAGGTCATGATCATTGTGAAGCCTTGTTGGTGCCACAGTTGTTCTTATGATGCAAAGCAGACCTCAGTCTCCATGGACCACAGGCATGCCTGGAGAGAAAAGATTTCTTTAAAGCATGGCCCCACACCCACAACCCAATTTTTTTTTACTTTAATTGTGCAAAGCCTGCATCTAGGACACCACCATGTCACTCAGAAAGGTGGATGAACTCAGCAAGTGCTGCCTGCAAGTTAGCTGAAGGGAAGTATTGATGGGAAAAATAAATAAATAAAGAGTCACATGTTTTCCATCCCTAAACAGAAGAGTGAGAGCCACAGGCCTTCATCAAACCCTTCAACAGAAGTGTCTCCATACCTTGTGTCCAGATAGTCGCTTGTGAATCTCAAATAAAGCTTTTGCATCAAAGGCTTTCTATGGAGGTGTCAGGATACTGTCTAGGGACTGAGATTGAAGCTGGAGCCCCACCATGGCAGTCTGACTTCAAACACAAAGTAACTGGTCCTTTAAACCTTAGCTTCCTCCTCTTTAAAAGGAGTCTGCTTTAAGCCCCCAAAGTCCATGCCTTAGCCAAGACTGAATAAGTCAAAGAAGCAGTGCAACTGAATGTGTTAAGTCTCCCCTGGGGATTTCACAGATGAACCCAATAAAGTACTCATTCCCACTAAGATTCTGAACCCACGTTGTATCAAATAAAAGATAGGAAAGCAGTTTAACTGACAGGAGGAAGCTTTCCATGGATGCCTGCTTCGGACACGGCTGAAGCAGAAGATTCCCATATGTGCCACTGGATATGTGTCTCAGCTCTGTAGTCTTTGCAAAACCTGTTCTGGGGGTGGGGCTCAAGCAGTTAGCTCACTCAACACATTAGACTAGCACCTGGTATTCTTCTCACAGCAAGTATATTGGCAGTGTATGCCAGAAGGCTCATGCATTCCCACCAACCTCTAAATTTGAACTTTAGAACATCACCAATGTATTATGCCGCAATTCCTGTGTCTCCCACCTCAACTGCTTGTTAAGAACGGAGGGTCAGCTCTAGGGAAGGAGGAAGTTCACCTGCATGGAGGTTTATACTTGCAGTATGGAGGGAGGCCATGGTAATGGGTACTTTTTTATGTTCAGCTCAGTCAAGAGCATTTCCAAGAGGAGATTTGAGAGAAATTCAGCCTAGGCCAGTGCACCTGTCAGGATGCAGAAGAGGCAGGAGGCATGATGGAGTCTTGGCTGTGGCCTTTATTAGGGTTGCTGCAGGAAAGGCATGTCAAAGTAAAAGGATTAGGACAGACAAACTTGTATAGTTGTGGCAGTCTGTTAGCTACAGGGCAGTCCTTAGTTGACTGGACCGTTAAGGAGAAGAACATTACTATGGGTTATGTGCTTTGTAGATGAGGTAGATCTCAGGACTGGTTAGTAATGTGTATAGCAAAGACATACTCCCCACTGAGCCCATCGTTGGTTGCAATAATTAGTCATTCCAAGAAGGGGCAGTCTCTCCCCAGCCACAGACTTTTAGATATCGAAACCTCATAATAGGGTAGGCAGTATAGCTCAGTGGTCAAATGCATGCCAAGCATAAGTGAGGTCCTAAGTCAAGCCCGAGCAAGGCAAAGAAAAACACTCACATCATAAAATATCATAATATAGAAAATTATAATACAGTTACATGAACATTGAATGTACTTAGTGGCACTAAATTGTGCACTTGAAAGTGCTAAAATGATATGTTTTTACATTATGTGGATTTCAACGCAACTTAAAACATTGAATCCAGAATGCACAAGAGCGAAGGTATAAATTTCAGTCAGAAATTTTAAAAAGTGAAGGAGAGGCAGAAGGCAAAGCTCACATCAAAAGCCTAGAGTGTTAAAGGTGTCTGAAGTCAGCCTTCTTCTAAATGTAAAAGAATTGAATCATCTCCTGCAAAGTATTGGCTACCCTCCGAAATGGCAATTCTAAAACGTACCCACTGCCGGGAATAAAAACGAAAACAAGCAGCATAGAGTTTCTCCATCTTTAAACCAGTTCTCACTTCTCATTATCCTGTTAAACTCTACAAGATCAGAAACGATGATGTCGTTTGTTCTGTGCTGCAAACCTGGCTCATCTTCATGAGTAGAGCTGAGAGATGAGGACGCTGAACCCCGTCTGCGGTGCTTGCCTTGCACGCTCAACTCAGCATTACTGTGTCCCCTGCTAAACAGCTATGGGCTTGCAGTATGTGTGTGTGTGTGTGTGTGTGTGTGTGTGTGTGTGTGGTGTATTTTTAATCTATCAGAATTATGTATACTATTACTGAATGTTTCTCTCCAAACTTCTTTCCTGAACATCATACTGAACGTTTTGCATCCAAAGTAATGAAACAGACTGGAAGACTATTGCCCCATTACATTGCATTGCACAGCCCCATCTAACTCCTTTCTCTGAGCTCTGGAAAGCCCACGATCAATTCTTCTTTTTCCTTACTCATCTGCCAACTCTTTTCTCCACTCATTATGCCAAGATTCTCTGGCATAAACACCGCTGGCTGCCAAACCTTCCTGCCATTGTCTTAACATAAGCAACCCAGAGATGACTGCTTTTCTTTCTCTCTACAATTTGTTGAGTACATCCAGTTCCCAGATGTTGTGGAGGGAGTACCAGGGTAAAGGGGAGAGATTATTTTAGGAAAAGAGTGTCGGGGAAGAAGTGGATGGTTTTCCTAAGTCACAGACCAGGCCAGAAGGTCCCTGGAGTATTAAGAATAAGTGTATTAGTTAAATGATGAGGTGTGATCTGCATTTGGACTCCTTTCTGTAGGCTGGAATGAAGAATCATGGCTTCCAAGTACGTACTGTTCCCTGACCAAATCGCTGCATTGAGTCAGATAAGAGCACCAATACCAGTTTGAAAATCCTGATCGAAATACAAGGATTTACATTCACTTCCCAGAGTTTAGGACATCATTCCGAAAGGCTGTGCTATAATTCTGACCTGTATGTAACACCAAGTGAGCACTGTCACTAGCATCAGAAGTCTTGGACTTGTGCTCTTACTAGGCCAAGAGACAGCCTGAGGTCCGTGGCTAGTTTCCTGCGTCTTTGCTGACGCTGTGTTCTCACTGGCAAAATGAGGTCGGAACTCACTTACTTTGTAGAGCACAGATTACATGCACACTGTTGAAGCAGCTAATGCATTGCTTATGAAGAGCATGTGAAGTAGCTGTGATATCACCTTTTTATCAACTCTTGTCCATGATACCAAAGTTACACAGAGTTAAACTCAAGCTCCCACACTGTGATACTACTCAGAGCCAGTCCTCCAACCGATGCGCTCTGTTGCTCTCTTGCAGAATCATCAGGCCAGGAATTTGGGAATGTAAAATGTTCTTAGCATTCCCAGAACTTACTTCCTCATCTGTTACACTTCCCATTAGGATCTGGTACATTTTGCAATGCACGTATCAGGTAAATAGTAGCTACTAACACTATCACTGCTGATATTATTAAAATATTCTGTTTGGCAAGGCACAGTGGCTTGCACCTCTAATCCTATGGGGGGTGTCTAGGCAAATCATGTGTTTGGGGACAGTTTGGATGATATAATGAGACCATCTGAGGGAAAAACATTCTCTATTCTAGACGCCATCTCCCTGAATTCCCAATGACAAGAATGAAAGTTTTGTGAGACACTAACATTAATGGTAACCTTAGAATACATGTTTTCTTTCAGTTCATGGGAAAATGATGATGTAATGATTTGTGTAGGAGATTTTTTGCCACCCACCCTTTCATTGCCACTACCACACAAAACAAGGCTTAATCTCAAGAAAAGCAGAGGATCTAAGTTGGCTTGTATCTAAGCTTGGCAGTGTAGACCTAACATCATTTTCCTCTCTGCTTCTTGCAGATTTTTGCTTATATGGATGAAACCTCTTCCCTAAAGGAAAAGTGGGACCTCCTCGCTCTTCGATTTTTATCAGTTAACTCTATAATTGATCCTTGGGTCTTTGCCATCCTTAGACCACCGGTCCTGAGGCTAATGCGCTCAGTCCTCTGTTGTCGGACTTCACTGAGAACACAAGAAGCTCAACAAACTTCCTGTTCTACCCAGTCCAGTGCCAATAAACAGACTGACCTTGATGGACAGTTGTGAGGATGCCATTCATGTAAGAACTTCTGCAGAAGCCTTTAAATGGCCTCATTGGAGAAATGTAAAGGGCTGAAATATAAACAAATGGCCGTGTTCTGAGAAAGCAGATGAAACAGACTTTACAAGGTGGTTTGGGCTGCAGATGTGATGACAAGGCCCTTGTGGAAAGTGTCCGGAGGATGTCTAAAGTTCACAGTATGTGGCCTTTGAAGAACAACTGGCTATGTCTGAGACCCAATCGATTTAAGGTTTCCTGTTGAATGACAAAGCATGTGGTTTTGTAATTTGTTTTAAAACGTTCCGTGGTTACTGTCTTCTGTTTTAATTTCTATGCCACTGCTGTTATAAATGCAGCCAGACCAATTGAAACTCATTCTCTAGGAAGTCAAGTTGTGAAAGTGAAGAAGCAACGAGAGCAGACAAGGTACTTCTCATGATTGCTTAATGGACTCTTTATTTGGACCATGAAGTTGAAAGCCATTGGCCCTGTTTACTGTACCTGTTCATGTGGCAGTCCTCTCCGGTCACTACTGTGCCACCCTTGAAAGGATGCACTGATTTGATTAATGCCAGTTTGGGTCACCCATCCTTTAGGAGCTCTGTCATGTTGTCAGATTATTTATTCTGTATTGTCTATTGTGAGGAGGCTACTGAAGAAAACTTCAGAAATTTTCGTCTCACAAAGAAATAATAATAAAAACAACAATTTTAATTAGTGTTCTTCAGTTTTTTGTAGAGGAAGATTTTTCACGGTTGTATCTGAGGTCAGATTTTAGGATCAAACTCTGAAAATTCAAGTCTATTCTTCAGGTACACTAGAATCCTTCTGGTGTTGGTACTAGAGGCATAGCTAACATACACATACACTTTACAAGATGTTTGATTGTGACATGCCAAACTCTTTTGTCTGTATTTTTATTAAGACAAACATTAAGGGAACATATTTTGATTCCTACTACAGAAGAAATCATGTAACTGTGAGTCATCTCTTAATATATTTCCAAATGTTTGGCATGGTGTAAACTCAGCATTAAAGTATTTTAGTGAGCGTGTACATTTAGTCAGAGTTATGATGTAAACACATCTGAAATGCTACAAACTGAACTATAAAACAAAAAAGGTGGAAATCGTCAATGAACTCATTCCCCAAGGACAGTTTGCAATTCGTGTAGACATGGTGTCTTTTAAGTAAAATGAAAGTTAAAAAAAAAAAAAAATCAAATTATTTTTTGGCAAGATTTTAAAATGTACAATTGTTATAAATTAAAATTTTAAGATATCCAGTGGAGTTCTTGATATTCAAAGAGAGTTTTGCTATCAGTTTTCAGTCTTCTGACATGGTCATTAGGATAATATAATCATCTTATTTGAAGGCAGATAAAATTGTAGGATGGCTGTTAACTTTTTAAATATAGTTGTTTCTCAAGCTTCATGTTTACCAGAGTTGTTTTTATAATTAGTTATCATTTAGGAAGATTCTCAGTAATTAAGCATCTCTGATACAAATTATGTGAATAAAATCAGCTCTTACTTTTACAATAATAAATAAATAAATGGTTAGTGTTTGTATAAATTTAAGCATAGCAGACAAAGTTTAATTTAACTAAAATCTAGACAGGCATAAATAAATACCCCCTCTCTACCCAGTGTTTCATGCCAAGAAATTACACTCAGGGGGATAATGAGGCCCATGGTATGATCCTTAAGCAGAAAATTCTGGTTACTTGGCATCTGGAATTTTGATTCATTTTATCAGATGTCTTTGTAAAATCTCAAAGTGAAAACAATACTAAGTACAGTCTCTCAGTTCACCACACTCTACCCCTACACCCATTGAGAACAATGCCTGAGAATTTTTTAAATGGACACAGTACTGATGGGAACAAAATGATATGCTTGGGAGCATACAATATCAGGACTTAAGCCACTTTCTGTTTTCTTTCTTTCTATTATTATGGCCAACTCTAAACATGGCATACCCACTTTTTTCATACATGCATGTGTGTATGTACATACGTGTGTGTGTGTGTGTGTGTGTGTGTGTGTGTGTCTGTATGTGTCTGTGTGTGTAAAGGCCCCCAGGTTTATGGGTCTTCTACTTCATTCATTCAGATAGTATCTTTCAATCAAATGAAGAGCTCACCAATATGATAAGTCTAGCTGGCCAGCTTGTCCTGGAGGTCCTCTGTCTCTGCCTACCCAGCGATATGTGGATGCTGAATATCCACACTCTGGTCCTCAAGTTTTCACAAAAGGGCAGTAACCACTGAGACATTTTCTCAATTCTATTAAGCCATTATTTAAGAACTAGTCAGTCTCTAGAACTCCATTTTCTTGTGTGCTTCTGTTCCTTGTATGTTGATGATTAAATTCTGTTGCTTCAATTTATATGTAGAAGAAACTGAATGCCAAAACTCTAACAATTGCCTATTGTTCATGACATTTCAAAAGCAACTTAGAAAAAAATAATACCTGGAAGATATGTAACAATTTTCTCCTTATAGACCCTGTCCCACCAGCCGTGCTGTTTTAGTTGCATCTTCCAGGTAGATGAGAGAAACCTATTACATATTATACATTACATATTACAGGTTGAGTTTGAGAAAAGAGAACCTGATTGTCTTCTTTGCTTCCAACTGTTGTTGGTGTGAAAAGGGAGAAAAATGGCAAGTGAATATTCCCCTGAGAATGTCAGCCCTAAGTTAACATGTCCTGGAGTGGAACCCAGTTGTCTGTTCTGTGCTAGGCTGTTCCAGGATGATTCCGTGCAACCCCAGTCACTTTTCCACAGAAGATTTGGAACGTGCTGCTGTTAAATTGGAGCCTTGGCTCTCTAGGGATCAGATAGAGAACCAAGTTTGCTGTCAAGTCCATAGAAAACCTGAATGTCAAGGACTTTAGATCAAGACAACCCTTGTATAGCCCCATGTTCCAGAAACTACTCTCCTCAAGCCATAGAACCCAAACAATCTATAGCCAGCCCCAGGCTCTATAAACTTCCATCCCCAAACCATCCAAGCTGGCATAGGAGGCCAATCCATCCACCCCATGCTCAGCATCGTTTGATAAACTTCAACATTCTCCTTAATGTCAGTGCACTTTCAGAGGGATTGACCTTATGCTAGAGTCAAGACAGCTCTGATTTGGACTTGGACTAAGAAAAACACACACTCTGGCTTAGAATTTGATAACTTAACTTTGAAAGGCAGAGGAGAACAATTAGCTCTCACTTGGGACAAGAATGTTTATTTCACTTAGCTAAGCCAAATCTAATGGTTTTCTAGACTTAGGCAGGGTTCCTACTTGGGCCACTCACAGAGATGCATTGCTCTCTACAGATGAACATTTCTTCTTGAAGGGTCATGAGCCTGGTGCTTCTCATTTGGAGGGATTAGCAAAGTTCCTTCCTTTCCATTGTGTGTCCTCTTTGAGTGCACTTGTGACATATAGCCAATCACTCAACAGCATTAGACCTAAAAAGCATTTACAAGTGGGCCTGGTGACACATACCTTAAATCCCAGCATGAAAGAGGCAGAGGTAGGAGAATGCTTGATCCAGGTCAGCTGGGTCTACATATCGAGTCCTAGGCCAACCAGGGCTACATAGTAAGGCCCTGTCTCAAAAACCGACAAAAAAAGGAAAACAAAAGCCATTTGGCCACCTTGAAAGACTATGAGAAGAAATATTATTTTAGTAAGTCACAAAAGCTACAATCCAATATACATAGAGCTGAAGGCCATGTGTCAGGCAGCACTGTTTTCATGTTCCTTTTTAAATCTGTTAACTTATGTGATTTGAAAAAATAATGTAAATACCTTTTTTTGAATTATGGTTTTATTTTCTGTGCAGTGTATGTGTTACTAAAGGTCAATCTTAGGACTCTGACTCTGCAATCCATGTATGTCACATGTGAAAACTTTACAGAATCAAGTCAGGCAGTGATGATTCAGGTAGGAAATGATAACACATTCAGGGGTAGAGGAGGAATGTTTAATAAAAGGAATATTTACAGAGGGTGAAGGGATGGTGGAGGAGGCCTTCAAAGCTGTTCCCCCTCCTAAGTCTGGAGTAACAAGGGAGGAGCAGTTACTGGAACCCAGTGAGACATGTAGAAGATGCCATCCAATAGGAGTCATGACTCAGAAAGGGGAAACAGCTACTGCCAAACCACAGGGTGAGAAGGAGTTCTTCTGCCCCTCCCTTCCATCAGGCAAACCTAGTTGTAGTCTACAACAGAAGATGACCTGGGCTGTGAACCCATGAAGCACAGAATGCTAGATCTAGAGGGGAAAATGGAAACTAGCCGTCATGAGTAGATCAACGGTTTGCCTTGGGCAGTTCTGCTTCTTGCCTTCTATTCCAAATAGATATTCCTTAGCAAGTAGGGGAAATAGGAAGCTGCCCCATTTACAGAGAAAGAGATAAAACATAATAGATCTCCCTTCCAAATTTACGTGCCCTAGACTCTATATACTGGTTTAGAATGTAGGTCTTATTTTTGTGAAGGGCCTCTAGGATCAGAAAAACCTAACTGGGGGCAGGCTATATCCCCCAAGACACAAGTTGGATATGTCTACATAGCCAGGATAAAGAGCATTTTAAATAATTCAGCAATGCCTAAACACTAATGAGAATCATAAGAAAACTGACACACCTGATTTGAAGCCTGAGATATCTAGTGAGAATCTAGCTCCAAAGTGGGGGCGAGGGGGGGATAAAGAATGAGGTTAGGGAGCAGGGCAGACAGGGCAGAGATTTTAACAATTCAGAAAAAAATCAGCAAAGTACAGCTTCCAGGATCCCAGCTGCCACTGTGGCTGATCCTGCTACCCAGCCTTCACCTTCATTCCTTCACTCACCCCTCTTTTCTCTCCCCACTTTTGTGACAGTCAAATTACATTGCCCAGGATGGCCTCTAACTCCAAGTCTTCCAGTCCCACTTTCTAGAATGCTGATGTCATAGGCCTGTGACAGCACACAGCCTCCTTCTTGAGTGTATTTTTCCTGGCATGGACACACACAAGCACACACACCTGTTACATACACATCTTGTTATCTTTGATGCACATGCAAACTCTAGTAGCTCTGTAGATTTTTTTAGATTTCCAAAGTTTTCCCAGACAAGTCACTTCATTGCTCAGAGTCCCAGTTTCCTCACCTCTAAAATGAGAGTAACATCATCCACCTGCCAACTTTTCGACTTTCCAGGACATTTAGCACTATGCCTGCACAATGTAAATGTTAAAAAGGTTAGGACCAGTGTTTTTCTAAATGCCCAGTTCAGAGTTCATTCTGACATCAGACAGCTGGCTCCACTCCCTGACCCTTGGAAGTGGTGATGGTTAGAACAATTCTGGGCTGTCGCTCTATCAGGAAACAATCATGAACCATGGCAATGGTATTTCAGAGATCCAAATGTCCAATGGTCTACATGTGTAACACAAAGGAATTTGGAAGTATAAAGGGAAAGGCCCAAGAGAGGCAAAAGAACGACTGGAAACACAACACCTCCCCTCTGGGTGACCGCTTCCAGATCTGGTCCAGCTAATACGCTAGGCCAAAGCTAAACTCCAAGAAATTTGAAAAAAAAAAAAAATGTACCTATCAATGAGAGTCTTCATATGTGGACTTCTGGCTTAATTTTAACATTATGTTTCTACTGATGTGTTCTTGGTAACAGAGTCATACCTTAGAATGCTCAGCAAGTAAAAGAAGTGTAAGTGCCTCACTTTACACAGTGGGAAGCTGGGTATGCAGGGTTAGGTGAAGAGACCATCAGGGGCTTCATAGTTACTATTGTTATGATGAAACATCAACACCAATGCAAATAGAGGAGGAGAAGGTTTGTTTGGCTTACACTTTCTTATTTAGAAGAAGTCAGGTCAGAAACTCAAGCAGGACAGGAAGCAGGAGACAGGAGCTGATGCAGAGGCCATGGAAGGATGCTGCTCCTTATGCAGTTGAGGATCACCAGCCTTGGGATGGTACCATACTCATTGGACAGGGACTTCCCATCACTATTTAAGAAAATGCCCTGCAGGTTTGCCTACAGTCAGATCTTATTCAGCTATATCTTATGTAGGCATTTTCTTAAGGTTCCCTCCTCTTAAATGACTTTAGCTTGTGTTAAATTGGCATAAAATAAGCTAGCACAACCAGCAGAATGAATGGAAGTATGCAACCTCAGGAGGATGGGAAGTGGGGAGACCCTCTAGAATATACCAGATAGATAGAATGCACCTGAGAGGTGAGAGACTCTTGGGACTCAAAGGGAGGGACCTTAGATGAAATGCCCAACATTGGGGAGAGGGAACTTGTAGAATCCGCCTTCAGTAGAAAGACGGGGCATCAAGTGTGGGATGGAGTTGCCATCCCACAGTCAAAAACTCTGATCCTGAATTGTTCCTGTCGAAAAGAACTGCAGGGACAAAAATGGAGAAGACACTGAGGGAAAGGAGGTCCAGTGACGGGCCCAAAGTGGGATCCAGCTCAAGGGGAGATTCTAAGGCCTGACTCTATTACTGATGCTATGTTATATTTATAAACAGAAGCCTAGCATGGCTGTTCTCTGAGAGGCCCAACAAGCAGCTGACTGAAACTGATGCAGATTCTTGTACCCAACCAACAAACTGAAGTCAAGTACCCCTGTGGTTGAATTAGGGAAAGGCTGGAAGAAACTGAGGAGGAGGACTACCCCATAGGAAGACCAGCAGTCTCAACTAGCCCGACCTCTGAGATCTCTCAGACAATGAGCCACCAACCAGGCAGCATATAAGAGTTGGTCCAAGGCCCCAGACACATATACATCAGAGGACTCCCTGGTCTGGCTTTAGTGAGAGAAGATACACCTAACCCTTGATTTGAGAGATTTGAGGCCCCACGGAATGGGGAGGCCTGATGGAGGAGGAGACAACCTCTTGGAGACAGGGGGAGGAGTAATGGAATGAGGAACTGTGGGAGAGTGGACCGGGAGGGTGGTAATGATTGGACTGGAAAAAAATAAAAGTAATAAAAATAAAAATAAAATTAAAAAATCCAAGCCAGCACAGAAGGCATCCTTCAAGTTGCCCCTGTGCTTATGGTTCTGATCAAAGTCTTGTCTGTAACCACATGAACCACCTGTTTTTGTTTTTCGTTTTTCCTCTTTTTGTTTTCTTCTGCTTGGCCCTGCATACTAGTGGAGGGGGAGGCGGGCCCCATGGGATTATCAATAGAACCTGGTCTTTCATGTCAGCCACTTAGTTCTTATATGATATCAGTGCTATAAGCCATAAATGGGTACTCCCTTGGAAATGAGACTCCTTGGCTCCTACTTATCAAATGACATCTTTACTAGAAATAACTAGCAGATACTCATCTCAGCCCTAAGGGTGTGCATGATAAATCCAGCTTTTAAAAACTACAACAGCTCTACAGCCAAGTCTTTGAAGATAGAGTTGAGCCTATCTTTCAGCTCTATGAGAGTGTCTCAGTATTTCCACACTGCAAAGAGTTTAGAGAAGCCAGCCAAAAAGTCCCCGACTTTTGCAAACACAGGTTCATTTTTCTGTGTTCTTAAAAATAAATGCCCTGGTGTTACTTGAGAATGAAAGACACGGTAACCAGAACACTATGGGCTGCATACTGTGGTGTGCTACTCTCTGACCTGTAAAAATAAATCTCGTGGAAGTAGTCTTCCGATAAAAGAAGAACGAATGGGTCTAAGTATAAATGAAGAACATTTATTCTCTTTACTACCTATTATGGTGATGGGGGAATTTAATTCCCACTCTGAGGGGAAACACCAGCTCAGATGTTCATGTCTTTCCATGACACATCAGTTTGAAACACCAAGGAAGGAGAAGAAGTAAACACTGATTGCCTTTTACAATTTTTTTTCCAGTACTGGAGATCAACACCAGAGATTCATGATCTAAGCAAGCACTAGACTGAGAAACATCCCCAGCCCCCTTCTAAGATTTTCTTCTGTGTTTTTCCACAATGTTACAGTGATGCATGATGGTTGCAATGACATAGCATGTTGGAAACATGATTATTTCATTATCAGTATTAATGGCATCTTTAAACAATAAAGTCGTGCGTTCAGTTTATCTATTGAACATATTAAGACAATACTAAATAGAATATTTTATAATAGAAATTTGAAGCAGGAGCCCCATCACCCTGGAGAGGCATAGTGGTATTCTATACACAGCACACTGAAAGGTTAATCCAGAAAGCTGAGGTGGGGATGGACTGTGAGGGAGAAGGCTCAGGTAACTTTGCTCTGCATCCATCCTGTCCTCTCTCTCACCTCCTTCCCCTCTCACCTCCCTCCCTGTTCCAACTCCTTCCAAAAGTCACCAGTCACCTTTACCTCTGGTCACAGTCAATGCTATGGCTGTTTTCTCTACTGGGAAAAGCATCTACTGGGAAGATGGTCTCATTTCCAGCTTTCTCATCTCCTCCAGCATTCTGCCCCATAGAGACCTTCTGTGAATACCCTTCCTAAAATTGTATCCCACAATGGCCTCAAACTCACTATGCAGTTGGAGATGACCTTGGACTTCTGATGCTCCTGTCCATACCTCCTGAATGCTGGGGTTACAGGTGTGTGCCACTGCATCCAGTTTTACAACAGGGCTAGAGATGGAGCCCAGGTTATGTGCATGCAGGTAAGCACAATAGCTGCATCCTGATGTGCTCCCCTTTAAAACAAGAAGCAAGCCAGGAAGTCCCTCTAAGCATACTGTGAAAGGATTTGATGCCATGCTTTAAGTTTTGAGGATATTGAATCTCAGCCCTTAGAACAGCACTGTAAGGTGCATACTTTTTCCATTTTACAGATGGCAAGAAGAGATAATTCAGTCAAGCAACTAGCTCAGGAGCTCACTCCTCTAAACCCAAAGCATTAAAGTTAGTTTCTGATTTCAGCTTCAGTGGACATTCCACTGATTCCACAGGGCAGAGATCTAGCACAGCTCTTTCTTTCTCACTTTACTTCTGGAATAGAAACATTTT
>JADRCH010000103.1:55661-69917 GCA_019843965.1 Rhynchomys soricoides
CAGACAGAACTTCTCCTACTGGGTCAGAGTGAGCAGATATGAGTGGCTCTGAATTAGATCCTGTTACTAGAGAGGGCATGATTATGAGAATTAGCAATGTAGATGGGTTGAGAGCTAAATGGTAATGTGCCCATCTTAACCTCCTGACTTTGGTTATTGTGTCATGCTAATGTAGGATAGTTTGCTTGGAAAAACACTGAAGTCTTCATGGTGGTGATGTATCAGGTCCAGAACCCAATCTAAAGTAATTCAGAGGGAAAGGTTGTGTCCTGCGTGCTCCTGATGCTTTTGCTAGCTCATGATAGTTTCAGCATTAAAAATATTTAAAGATGAATCAGCAAGCTTACATCCTGCATGGGGAAGATAAAATGTTCATTGTTTTGTAGATATAGAAAGACTAATCTAAGCTATAATCCCAGTATAATTTCCATCATTCAGGTTAGATATCAGTCATATATGTATATTAATGTGTGCATATATGTGTGTTCACATGTATGAAGGTATGCACACATGTTTGTTATATATATATATATATATATATATATATATATATATATATATATATATATATATGCCTGAAGTTGACATCAGGTATCTTCCTCAGTCACTTTCCACTTTACTTACTGTCTTAGTCAGGGTTTCTATTCCTGTACAAACATCATGACCAAGATGCAAGTTGGGGAGGAAAGGGTTTATTGAGCTTACACTTCCAATTGCTGTTCATCACAAAAGGAAGTCAGGTCTGGAACTCAAGCAAGTCAAGGATCAGGAGCTGATGCAGAGGCCATGGAGGAATGCTGCTTACTGGCTTGCTTGCTTCTCCTGGCTTGCTCAGCTGGCTTTCTTATACAGCCCAAGTCTACCAGCCCACAAATGGTATCACCCACAAGAGGCCCTCCCCCCTTGATCACTAATTAAGAAAATGCCTTACCTCTGGATCTCATGGAGTCATTTTCTCAACTGAAACACCTTTCTCTGTAGTAACTCCAGCTTGTGTCAAGTTGACACACAAAATTAGCCAGTACATTACCAAGACAAGGTGTCTTAGTCAGGGTTTCTATAGCTGCAGTGAAACACCATGACCAAGAAGCAAGTTGGGGAGGAAAGGGTTTATTTAGTTTACACTTCCACATTGCTGTTCATCATCAAAGGAAGTCAAGGTAGGAACTCACACAGGGCAGGAACTTGGAGGCAGGAGCTGATGCAGAGACTATTGAGAGGTGCTGCTTACTGGATTGCTTCCTCTGGCTTGCTCAGCATGCCTTCTTATAAAACCCAGGACTAGCAACCCAGGGATGGCACCACTCACAATGGGCAGGCCCCTCCTCCCTTGATCACTAATTGAGAAAATGCCTTACAGCTGGATCTCATGAAGAAAAATAACTTCAGTCTAGTTGCTTTTCCCTAATGGATGGATGATCTCACAAACAGCAGCCAACTTTTAAAAAAGAGCAGAAAACAAAACAAAACAAAACACTAATTTGGTCAGCTGCTCATCCATGAATTTATTCTACTGTCTTAATTCAGAAGAACGTGACACAAGAAGCTTAGCTTTGTCTGCCACAAAATTATATGTTTCAGTAATGTTTTTCAGAGTGTAAATTACATCTTGGAAATAATGACATTAGACTTAAACCCATTATATTCCATGAACTTTCCTTCAGGCAAACTAAAACTGACATCTGATAAGCATTTTATTTCTTCTGCCAAAGAGCAATCCACTGGGAGTTAAAGTTAGAATCTGAAGTTTGATTTTCCTAAGAATTCAGATAAAAATGTCAAAGTAGTGACATAAATACAAACCCAGGCCAGAAACCATATACAAAACCCCTTTATTAGGCTTCCAAAGTAATTCTGAATCCCGGAGTCTTGTCTCTCTCCCTCTCTCTCATTCTGTCTCTCTAGACATGGCTTTACTGTGTAGCCCTGGCTGTCCTGGAACTTACTCTGTAGACCAGGCTGGCCTCAAACTCAGAGATCTGCCTGCCTCTGACTTCTGAGCACTGAGATTAAAAGTGTGCGCCACCACCACTCAGCCAGAAGTCCTATTTTTCATTCAGATTATTTCAAGTGATGAATCCTTATTTTTTTTTTTTTTTTAAATTTTGGTGCAAACCCACAGCCTTGCACACACTAGGCAAAGGCTGGACCTCTGATCTATATTCTTTAACTAAGAATGGGGACCAACATGAGCGTGTAGCTTTGGCTAAAAGTTAAACACAAAAGTAAACAAATCAGTCAGCACATACCACAAGAGCCTGAACTTCAGGAGTGAAGAGGCCATTTTGACTTTGTCCACTTTACCTCAGGGTGAGTAACTGAACGAGTCCACTAAAGAATTTCACCTCCAGAAATGCATGTTACAGTTAAAAACACACTTTCATAGGTCTCCTTGGGGACATACTATGAAAATCAAGTGATTCTTTGGTTTTTAGTTTTTAGTTCTTGTAGTTCTGCAAAATGGATTTAAAGACAGTGGTAGTGTCGAACCACACATAAACTGTGTATAATTATTTGTACGCATGAACAAAAATGAAAAAGAAAGTACTCTCTGCTCAGTTCTCCATCGCCTGTCATGTATGTCGATAGAACTGTAAACATCTGTTATCTTACATTAATAAGAGAAGGAAGAAAGAGTGAGAACAACTGTGACGAAGGACTCTGGAGTACAGGGTGTCCAAGGGTGAGTAAAAGAAATACCCTTCAAATTGCGTCTTCTTGTTAGACTCCATCAGCCAACATGATATGACTGACAAATGCAAGGCACTTGGCTGAGCAGAACAATTAATTACAAGGCTTTTTAATGATGGTGAACTTGACCTTAAGCTATGTTTTCCCAGAATCCCCTCTTCTTTCAGAGGCTGACAGCATTTCTTAGGTCACAGCCATATTTCTAAGGCCTCCGTTTACATCTCTTCCTCTGGCTCTGACCCCCCTGTTTCCCTCTTACCCTTGCTGTAGTTAGTTCTGACTCTACCTGGATAACCCAGGCTTCTCTCTGTCTCACATCCTTAGCTAAGTCTGCAAGTGCCTTTTCTCATGTAAACTAGGAGAGCTGGGGCTCAGGTGTGCACCCTACAGGGGGATATTACTCTGGCTACCATGCAGTTTTGAAGAGTTAGGAGTTGAGCCTTGCCACACTAGGCCTACTATGACTCCTACTAAGACCTACAATGAATCAGTGCTAATTAAAATGATTCTAGAAAAGATATAAATAGATGGATCCGGAGGCCAGGCTACCATATCAGGAACTTGTTGTATGACAGAAGTAGTTTTACAAATTAGGAGGGAAAAGCTAATAAACACCATTGAGACTATTAATTGTCTGTGCAGGAAACAGTAATTAGATCTCTACTTGACTGTATATGAAAATACTTTCCAGGCAAGTCATGTAGACACAAGACAAAGAAAATATTAAAAATTTAGGCAAATGTTCTTAAGAGTTCAAATGAGAAAGATTTCTTAAACAAAACCAAAATGTACACATGGTGAATTGTGAGATGTACACATAAAAATGTAATGCTTGTCACAATAAAAAGTGCCATGAAGAAAGTAAAAAGATGGTCGTGGATTCTGAAACATCTCTACCATTCTTGCAGCCGAAACATTAGTATTTAAAATGGAGAGAATGTGTACAAATGAATGAGAAACTATAATTACATAATTAACTAAAATTAATAAAAGATCTAATACAAGAGCTAAAATAATAATGATCTTAAGGGGAAAATAGAGACCAATCTTTATAACCTCGAATCAGAAATCATTTCTTAAATATAACATCAGAAGCATAAATAGAAACAGATTAAATGAGCTGCATCGAAATTTGAAAATTTTGTGCACCAAAAACTATAATGAATTTAAAAGGTAAGCATATAAGCTCAAAGACATACTCCCTGCTATATCTTTGAAGCACCCACCGTCTAGGACATTTACAGCCCAACAGAAAGATAACTCATTTTTAAAATGGAAAGTATTTGAACAAATATTTCTCTAATAAAGATATTAAGTGACCAACAAGGACCTGAAAATGCTCAAAATCATCATCTGTTATTAAATGCAATCTTTTCTTTTTTTCAATTAATTAATTTTTTTTTAACTTATTCACTTTATCCTGCTCACTGCCCTCTTCCTGGTCACCCCCTCCAACAATCTTTCCTCTCCTTCTCTTCTGTGGGTGGGGACCCCCCTTGAATTCCCCACCCTAACACATCAAGTCTCTGTGAGGCTGGACTCTTACTTTCCCACTGAGGCCAGACAAAGCAACCCAGGTAGTAGAACATATCCCATGTACAGGCAACAGCTACTGGGATAGCCCCCGCTCCAGTTGTTCAGGACCCACATGAAGACTAAGCTGCATACCTGCTACATATATGTGGGGAGGTCTAGGTCCAGTTTGTGTGTGGATTTTGTTGGTGGTTCAGTCTCTGAGAGCCCCAAGGCCTCAGGTTAATTGACTGTGGGACTTCCTGTGGAGTTCCTGTCCCCTCCAGGGCCTGCAATCCTTCCTCCTATTCTCCCATAAGAGTCTCCAAGCTCCATCCACTGTTTGGCTGTGGGTGTCTGCATCTGTCTGAATCAGCTGCTGGATGAAGCCTCGGAGAGGACAACGTGCTAGATTCCTGTCTTCAAGCATAACAGAGTATCCTTAATAGTGTCAGGGATTGGTGCTTGCCCATGGGATGGGTTTCAAGTTGTGCTGGTTATTGGCTGGCCATTCCCTCAGTCTCTGCTCCATCCCCCGTCCCTGCATTTCTTGTAAACAGAATAAATTTAAATGCAATTTTTAATTACATTTAATCACACCAGATACTAACTCCATACCCACTAACGTACTTACAATAATATTTTAATGAGAAGTAGACATCTGCAAAGGTGTGGCAGAGTCCAACCTTCACAGATTGTTAATAAGAACAAAAAATGGTGGTTGAGAGATGGTTCTGTCAGTCAAGTGGTTGGCACATAGGCATGAGGACCTAAGTGCAGATCTCCAGCACACACACAAAGGGTGTGCATGAGGTTCATATGTGTGATCCCAATGCTGGGGAGAGAGAGACAAGTGAGACCCCGGAGCTCATTGGCCAACCAGCCTAGACAAACTTACATGCTCCAGATTCAATGAGAGAATCTGTCTCAAAAATCATGGAGCACAGGGAGTCTTGTGGAAGAGTGGGGGTGGAAGTGAGCAAGTTGGGGGGACAAGGACACAAGGACACCACTAAAAGACCCACAGAGTCAACTAACCTGGGACCATGAGGGCTCACAGAGCCTGGGCCACCAACCAGGGAGCATGCTGGAGCTGGATCTAGACCCCTACACATTTGTAGCAGATGTGCAGCTTGGTTGTCATGTGAGTCTCCTAACAAGTGGAGCAGGGGCTATCTCAGTCTCTGTTCCCTGCCGTTGGATCTCCTTCCCCCTACCTGGACTGCCTAGTTGGGCCTCCATGGGAAAGAATGCACCTAATTCTGCTCAGTCTAGATGCCCTAGGGTAGGGTGGTGCCCAAGAGGGGTACCCTTCTCTGAGGAGAAGGGTAGGGAGCCTTGGGGGGACAGATTGTAAGGGTGGGACTAGGAAGAGAGGAGGAAGAGAGGATGATCAGGATGTAAAGTGAATTTAAAAAGTGAAAAAAATGGTAGAGAGCTACTGTGGAAGACACTGTAATGTACATAAACATGCGTGTTACCCACACACATACATACACACACCCACATGATCATAAACACCAAACACACTCACACTCACACACACTCACACATTCACACACATCTTCACATTCACACTCACGCACATTCACACATTTGCACACACACACTCACACACACACATTCACACACACTTGAACACACACACACAAATCATGAAAACAGGAGATGGTTTTGTGGGTTTCCATGGAAAGGGGAAGAGGAGATGAGAAGATATGGGGGATGTGTGTGCGTGTGTGTGTGTGTGTGCGCGTGTGCGTGCGTGTGTGCGTGCGTGTGTGTGTGCGTGTGTGCATGCGTGTGTGCGTGCGTGTGTGCATGCGTGTGTGTGTGCGTGTGTGTGTGTGTGTGTGTGTGTGGGTGCGTGTGTGTGTTCATATTTGTGAAGAAATAAATAAGTTTTTAAGCAGTTCCAGGCTCACCTGAGTCTGAGCGACGCTGAGCAGAGCAGAAAGCTTGTTACACTCTGGACTGTAACTTCTCACTACGGACATGGAGCTTTGGCCAGACTGTAACTTCTCGCCATGGGCATGTAGCTTTGGACCAGTGTCCTGCAGTTTGCACTGAAAGTCAGCTGTCGGAGTTTAAGTCTCTCTTTAAATATTTGAGGGGAGTGGCAAGTAAGATAGAAAGTTAAAAATAAAATAAAAATCATTTTATTGACATCCCCTCTGCGTACTACAGTCCTGCAATACCATAGAATCCCACATGACCCGGCATTTCCATTAGGTACGACTCCAGAAATTGAAAACAGGGGCTAAAACAGATACCTACGTGTCAATTTTCATATCGCATTGTTTACAATAACCAACAGACTGAAGCAATCTAAACCTGTTAAGTGAAAGATGAATTTAAAAAACATGCTATATACACACAAACCAATATCATTCAGCTTTAGAAAGGAATGGCAAGTCAAGCCAGAATGCCAATAGGGATGCGGAGAGAGAAGTCTGTTCATGAGTTTTCAGATGGGAACCAGGACACTATTCATTCATGTAATATTCCAGCAAATAACTTATCTACATTTTGTGCTTGCACTGCAATTCCAGCAGGTTAAATTGGAAGGCATTGGAATAGTTAATCTGGAGGAAGGAGTTTCCAGATACCACAGAATGCAGGCTGTGGTGTGGGGTTTGCCACCTACTTCTAGTCAGCTGTACAGGGAGAACTGGGAGCATAAAGGAGAACGGCAAGGTCCTAAATGTTTGACTCTGACCCAAAATGAAACTACAAAAGTGGGGGCAAGAGAAGTGTGACTGTTACGTTTAGGGACATCCAAACGAGCCAAGTATTTATAGTCCAACAGTAGGGAAGATGTCTTACAGGTGCTTCAGCAACTGGCCAGATGCCACCCATCCCAGCTTTTAAATCATTTGCAAGAGTTAGCTTTGAGAAGAGCACACACACAGGACTAACTACAGAAATGGTTCCCTAGGTTCCACCATCTAGGCTCTCAAAGGCCACTGTAATCCCAGGGAGCCTAGCTACAGGTTAGGCTGCTGACAGACATTGGTGTTGGCCATGTGATGCTAGCTTTGCCTGGATTCAGAATGAAGGAGGTATGGAATCACAGAGACTTTCACCCAGAGTCCAAAGAAAGGATGAGGAAGCCTAACTGTGTGTGTGAGGGTCAGTGCCTGAGGGAAGTCATGACAAGAAGAGCATGAGATGGGAACATTAAGGCCGTGGAGACCCCAACAGGTTAGAGATACTGAGACCATGGAATGTCTGTGGAGAGATGATATAGAGACAAGTTGGCCCAGCTTAGAACCATGCAGCCTGCAGCCATTGAGGCTGTCAAGTCAATCCCTCAGAACTCACACAATGACACCATATGCCCTGAAGGCCAGAGGTGCCAGGGCAACAGAATGTAATATGTGCCCTGCTGGAGTTCAGTATTGCTTCCATCCAATGCCTGCTCTCCATGTCCCCATGTCTCACACTTCGGTTGGAAATGTCTGTCCTGTTGCGCTGTGCAGTACAAATATGAATTTGCTTTTGATTTTTGTAGGGCTCACAGACAAGAGCCTTGATTTAGCTTTTGGATAATGTTGTAACTGGTAAGACTGTGGCGTGTCAGGGGGAGGGGGTAGACTCATAGAGAACACGAAATTCTTCTGTTTTGTGAAATGGACATAAGCTCTTGGGGGCCAGGGTGGAAGGCTATGTGGGAAGATGAAATGTTCCCCCTAAGTTTATGATGGTTCGTGTCTGGTGGTGATATTTTGGGAGTTTGGGAAAACTTAAACCTTAGGAGGATGGTTGAAGAAAGCAGACCTCTGAGGATGTGCCCTTGGAGGGTGCATTAGGACTCTGGACTCTTTTTGCTGTCTCTGTGAGGTAAACAGATCTGCCACCATGCCTTACCAAAGCTCAAAGCAAGGAGGCCAACTGAGCATGGAGTGAGATGTCAGCGAACGTAATAAATAAACATGTCCTCTTTAATAAAGGGAACACAAAAGGAAAGAAGTACTAATGTACAGTACAATTTGATGAACCCAGAAAATACGGTAAGTGAAAGGAGGTGGTCACAGAAGGTCACATGGTTCCATTTATGTGAAATTCCAAGAATCAGCCAATTAAGAGGATTCATGTTTTCAGAAGCCTGGCAGGGAAGAGAGGGAAAAATTGCTTAATGAGCCTGTGTTTCCTTTCCGAATGATGAAATGCTGTGTAACTAGACAGAAGTGGTGGTTACACAACATTGTGAATAACTGGATTTCACTCGTGGTAAAGGTTATGGTATGTAAATTTTACTACATAAAATGACTAATACCCTGTGTGCATCAAAATGCCATGCTGTACACAATATAAAGTACCATGTGATCTGTTAAAGGATAGACTATTAATTATTTTTTAAGATGCTTGTCATCCATGTAGCCAAAGAAAGCATAGTACCAAAAGGCATAGAAAGAACGTCCACACATCTTTGTGAAAATACAAACAACACTAAGAGAAAATGGTCTGAGGACCAACCAGAGAGTTTGCAGACGAGTGATACTAAACAAACACACACACACACACACACACACAAAGTATAAAGAAGATTCAACCTCATTGTCATCAGGAAAGTGCAAATCCAAACACATTTTATATTTTATCAGACACAAATCTAACACCAGTGAAAATGGTGAATTAAACTTAATACCTTGCTTTGGAAATATCCCTCAAACAGTGTTAAGTGTCAGATGGCTTTGTAGAATAACTGCTATGTGTATACATTTTAACACATTAATTGTGAGTGTAGACATCGAGGAAAGCAGAACCACATAAGGAAAGGAGCCCAGCGACTTCGTGATGGTGGCTGACCCTGGAGATGAGGGGGACATCAGAAGAACCCGACAACAAAACGCACTGCTGATGTTTGTCAATTCTGAACAGTTGGTGTCCATGTCTTTGTCATATGCCTTCCATGCTTGTATCCCAGTGGCACTTTCAGAGTTAAATAACCAATAATTTAGTAACTGTTTATTCTTAATAAACAAGATACAGCCACACACAGACTATAGAAATTTTGCTATGGTGAGAAAATTGACTGTGTGTGTGTGTGTGTATGTGTGTGTGTGTAAGAAAGACAGAGAGACAGAGACACAAAGAGACAGACAGACAGACAGAAAGAAAGTGTAAGAGAGAGACAGAGACAGGGAGATAGAGAAACAGAGAGAGGCAGATGAGAGAGATGCACACAGAGAGGGGGTAGGGAGATGTTCCACAGACCGTCAACATTGCTAAGTTTAACATCCTTGAAGAGACCGTACAGTAAGAGCTTCTGTGGCACTTCCCAGTCCAAGATCGCTGGACAGTGCAATGCCACAGAGCCTTGTGTGTCCACCCAGGACTGCATATGCTGCAACTGAACACAGGTGCTTCCTGTTCTTGTGAAAAAGCCAAACAGACAACAAAGACAAGAGCAAATTCTGTTACCCACCCTGGTTTGTTCCACATTTTCCCCTGATCTAAAGTTTACTTATTTGCTCATTGACTTAAATCTGATGTAAGCCGTAACACTGCAGATTGTATCAAACATAGTTTTTCGAATTATCTTTGCTACTACACTAGCAGCTGGTGGGGGAAAGTCACCTCCAAGCCATTTGTGTTTGAGGCCCTTTTCTGGTACCAGCTTGTGGCTCCGGAAGAATAACTAATGGAAAATGTTACTACAGATCGCTGATTTACAAGTGAACTGCTATTGATTTCCTGGGCTGTACATTCTAACAACCAAGCTGCTGTACAGAAATGAGAATTAACTAACAAAGCTGGTTAAGAGGTTCTGCAACCCCACAGTCCAGATCTTTCTACATGTGATTTGTCGAGATTGCCTGCCTTCTCAGCACATAGGAATGCTCCATTTACAGGCTATTTACCCAAGTTAATAAACATTTCTTTCTAACGCAGGCTTGCTGGAAGAAGCTCCGACTTGATGTTCTTAGGTCTTTTGAACGTTACCCAGGAGATAAAACAGAGAAGTGAATTCCTAAGAATCACCTTGAATTTATAAATATCACATGGCTGTAAATATGGCTTTAAGATGTGAATCTCTCTGGTGAGACTGGTGATTGTCATTTTTGACTAGAAAGAGCAACTGCATCTTAAGCAGAAAACACCAAAAAGTTATTACCACATCTCTTTATCTAGAATTTTTTAGAACATAGCTTTCTGTACTAAAATACAAATTTCTGGTGGGCAGGAACTTTATCTTACTTGGTTAGCATATGGCTTGGCACCTAGGTGGGACCTGTTATAAACTGGGCAGACTCCAGGTAGTTTATATGGGTCCTGGGTTATATTAGCTCATCAACAGGCAAGATACATGCCCTACTTTCTGCTCTTAGAAGAGTTAAGTAAAAATATTAGGATTCTACTCATTCCAAAGCAGGAAAACTGTCTTTAAATATGAAGAAATCTTCTTCAGCAATAAGGTTTTGTTTTTTTTTTTAAATATTTTATTTTTTATTTTGATACTTTATTTACATTTCAAATCTCCCCTTTGGAACCTCCCTATTCCCTCCCCTTCCCTCTGCCTCTATGGGGGTATTCCCCCACCCACCCACCCACCCAGACATTGTTTACTACAACAGTGACTTGCAGGCAAGAGCTGGGCCCTGATGCAATGGTAGCAAGACTCATAAGGGATGACAAACCCCTCTTCATTGGATTTGACACTTGCTCCACAGGATGGAATTCATGCCTTGTACTGTTTATTATGACCAAAAACCATGGCAAGGGAACTCTTATCTCCTGTATAAAAATTTATTGATTTTGTTTTTTAAATATATTTTAAGTTTTTGACACTAAAAAAAAAAAAATGAAGAAATCACAATTAGGTGATTACCAGTGACCTATCATTGTGATTAAGCAACTTCTAATGAGAGAAGATTCTAGAGATCTGGTCCATGGTCTCTTGGACCTGTGATGCCTCAGTGGTGGCAGACAGAAAAGAGCTGGGATCCCAATGCCCATCTGAAGAGTACATCTCCAGTGATCTAACTTCCCCCTATCAGGGTCCACTTAAGGACCCTTCCCAACAATGAGAGCCCTCTCATTGGCTGGTTAACACATGGCTCGTTCTGTTAACCCACAGCACAGTCGTTCTTATGGTAGAAAAAGGCACAAATCTCACACTAACATCTGTAATGACAAGTAGCAGACAGTCAACCACACTAACTTCTAGAGGGCCTCTCTTCATTCTGAAGGATGAAAATCAGAGAAGATACTGGTGTTTATACGTAGATACACATTTGCACAAGCCGGGAAACATACTGTCATGTGACCTGACATCCTGTTTTGGTTTTTTTCTTTTCCCCTTTTCCAGCACATGGGGAAATCCCTGACCTAATCCCTGATTTGTTATCTGAAATTTTGAGTTAGAACCAATGGAATTGACTTCAAATTTACCAGCCACAAGTCACGCTAGGAGCTCTGTGGTGGCTGTATCCCCCCCCCCCCCCCGGGAAAGCAGAAAAAGCCAGTCGTCGGCGAGAGAGACCAGTGGGGTAAATATTGTATCAGTTTCCTGTTGCTGCTGTAAAAACAAAAAAAAAAATTACCACAAGCATAGGGCAGAAGTCTGAAATGGGCTGGCAGGCCTATCCTCCTGCAGGCTGCGGGGTACCGTTTGCAGGTTGCAGGGTACCTTTTGCAGGCTGCGGGGTACCGTTTGCAAGCTGCAGGGGTACCGTTTGCAGGCTGCAGGGGTACCGTTTGCAGGCTGCGGGGTACCGTTTGCAGGCTGCAGGGGTACCGTTTGCCTTGCTTCCTCAACCCGGAGCCCCCCTGAATCCTTGAGTCATAGACGAGTCCACCCTTTCCCCCTCTTGCTCCTCTCTGGTCTCTCTCTCATAAAGACCCTCCCAATCATCCTGGGTCCACCTGAATAATTCAGGATAATCTCTCTAGTTCAATAAGTTTAATTTAATCATATCTACAACATCTGGTTTGCCACTTAAAATGGCATTTTCACAAATTCCAGGCATTTGGGACATCAGAGTGGAGAGGGATGTCATTTTTGCCTACCAAAAATATCCAAGGAGATACAAAAGGCCATAGGTGAAGAAAGGTTCTCACAGCTCTTTGCTTTCTGCATTTGTACCCTTGGGGACCAGGACACACTTTCATGTCCCTGTGAAACCTCCTGGTCAACAGTGGCCTAGAATACTTAATAAAGTATTCTAAAAGCTTTCTAGAATTTATTTTACTTTACATTATCATCACCGTCACCGTCACCATTATTGTGTATGTGCACACATGCGTATAGGGATGCCTGTGGAGGCCAGAAGGGAATATCACATTCTCCAGAGCAGGAGTTACTAGTAGTTGTAAGCTGCCTGATGTAGGTGCAGGGAACCAAACCCAGATCCTCTGCAGGAGCAGCAGGTGTCTTTAGCTGCTGAGCCTTCCCTCCAGACCCCTGAAAGCTTTTAGGGATGGTAAGACCAATGAACAATGTCTTTGCTGGGAACTAAAGAAGAGTCATATATATGTGCCACAGATTCTCTACTCTCATTCTACTTCAAAGAGTAGACTTAGTGTGGCCACTTAAAGAATCCTTTTCTCTTATTAAAGTGGAGTTTTAACTATAAAAATGTAAACCCTTGTTAACAGTAGCAGAATCTTGCCGGGCAGTGGTGGTGCATGCCTTTAATCCCAGGACTTGGGAGGCAGAGACAGGTGGATTTCTGAGTTCGAGGCCAGCCTGGTCTATAGCTGAGTGAGTTCCAGGAAAGCCAGGGCTACACAGAGAAACTCTGTCTCGAAAAAAAAAAAAAAAGAAAGAAAGAAAGAAAGAAAAAAGCAAAACAAAACAGTAGCAGAATCTTAACGAAAGGATATTTATAACCCACAGGAGACTGCCTATCACATATAACCCTCTGGGGCTCCAAAGGGGGAGGGAATCTTAGCTTGGTGCTTTCTACCTGCTTCCCTCCCTTCTCCCCTCTCTCTTCTCCACTCTCCCTTCACAAACAGAAGAGTTGTGTCCAGAGCCTCTGGACACAAATTTATGTCTGGGACATGACAATGACTGCCCCTTCCTACGTAGCCTGGCAGCAGTCAGAGGCAGCATGTTTGACAGTGTAAAACAGTTTTCCACATTGAAGCACATTCTCAGAAGAGAAAGCCAGGAGTTTCAGGAACCAGAGTTTTATTCCTGTCAGGTTTGTTTGGTGCTGTGTGCCAGGGACTCACTTATGCCTGGATTCGTGGGGCATTCTCCTGAAGTGCCTCTTAACAGCTTCCCTAATCGCTCACCCTAGTGTTCTCCGTGACGTCACAGGGCTGAAATGACACTGCCACCTTCACCCTAGACAGAAACAAGGATAAGAGGAAGCCATTGCGCACCCAAATTTATGAAGAAACAAAAGGCGGGTTGGAAAGTATCACACACTTTTAAGTGGAATGGTGACTCAGTCTGTGTCTCAGAATCAGCAAGAATGCAAGGAGCTAAACATCTCTGTAAAAGGGGCCTCTTCCTTTTAGCTGCCCAGCCCTCATCTGTTAGTGAAGAACTCTCTCCTCCCCAGAGATTTAAGAAGTAGATCTCTAAATCCCCCTTCTGTGTCCTTTAAGACCCAATGAAATGAGTTCAGACAAACTAGAATCTTTTACTAGGTACTGTAGAACGGCTTCCTGCTTGCATGGTTTGCCAAGGAATTACAATCTATTCTTGCCAAGGAGAATGAATATACTTGGCAGAGAGCAGAGGCTCAGTAGCAAAGATAAGAGTAATCTTTCGCTCTCACTTATTACACAATATCTGTCTTCCCCTGAACGGACTTCCTCCTTGATGTATCCTGGTTCAGAGGGCCTGTGAGCTGTTCAGGGCCAGCTCAGCTCTATACGGCATCACACACACAGGGCCATAGTGGCTGTCACGGGTTCAAGGCTTTCCTCCCTCTGCCATCTGCTATTTTTTTCCTTCCAGTAAAGACTAGTTTTTAAGAAAGATATTCAGGGTCTGTCAGCAGACTGTCAGCATGAGGGCTAATGATTGGCTAACCAGAGATTTCTAGTTTGCAGTCACTGAATCAACCCAGGCTGCACATGGGGGCCCTGGGA
>JADRCH010000103.1:70017-111129 GCA_019843965.1 Rhynchomys soricoides
TGTGTGTGTGTGTGTGTGTGTGCACACTTTCACAGACAAATATATACACGTGTGCATGAGAACACACACAAGCATGTACACAAAATAATTAAACAAACAGGCAGATAAGTAAATAAAAGATTGTAACTGTAACCATCTATATGTCCCTGAATACACATCACTCCAGAAGAAAACCAACCACAGTAGTTTGATTCTGGGTAGAGGCTCATTTTCTGTTCTTCCTCAACACGTGTTCCAGATCAAATAATTATCAGAATGCTAGAATTTCATATACACACAAATTTAAAATAAAAATAACTTACACTGGGTAGGACTTTTAATGTGATTGAAAGGTCAAGGCACACCTAACATTCCAGCAGAAACTCACATCAGCAGCAGCAAATAAAATTTGATAACTCTCGTTGGCAGCTAATTCAATTTACTCTGTGTCCTTGATAATAGCACAGCTGTATTTCTTTTAAAAATGGCTCATAAAAGTTTTTAAATTACTCAAGTGCCCATTTGTTTAGAACTATGGTTATTTGTGTTCCGATTGTACTTCCCACTTGGATTGTATATTCCTGGAAAGGAGACACACCAAAGCATTAGTCAGACATGACCCCCATCCCACAAGAGTTTAGGCAAATACAAGAGAACTAGGATCCATGTACCAAAGACCATTTCCTCTTTTATCTTTCTGCTACACTTGCAAAAGCAAACCCTGTAAACATTTCTCATTATTTAGCATTTGAGTATGTGTGTATGCGTGTGTAGGGGGTGTTCATGTGTATGCATGTGTGTTGGGGTGGGGAGTGTGTATCTGTATGCATGTATCTGCAGAGGCCAGAGGTTGACATCAGGTGTCTTTGTTAATTATTCTCCACCTTGTTTGTTTGATTGTTTCAAGACAGGTCTCTGGCTGAATCTGGAGATTTCTATTTCGTTTTAGACTGGCTGGCCTACAAGCTCCAGAAACCTTGGGTTTCTGGCTCCCAGAGTTCAGATATAGACATGGACCACTGTTCCTGTACACATGTCCCCTCTCTGTGTGTTGGTTCTGGAAATAGGAACTCAGGCCCTCATATTTGGTGCTATTTTTTTTTTTTTTATTTATATTAAGAATGAATCACTCTGGGCACTTTTTGAAGCTTCATCTGGATGTTAACCATTGCCATAAATCTTCACACAATGAAGCTCCTACTTGAGATTTTGGAAGCTGAAGTAGAAAGACAGAGGATATCTCTCTCAAGAGAATGAGTAGAGAAAACCATTTGGGAATATTGTTACATTGTCGCTTACACTTTATTTTTATGAATCATTATTATTTTTTATTTGTATAGCCCAGGCTTCCCGGGAACTTGTTTAGCCTTCTGAGCATTGAGAGTTTAGGCACAGGTCACCGTGCCCAGCTGCACTTAACATTCTGAAAAAAGGTGCATGTTGTAGATTGTATTTGGTTAATAAACTGTTTTTTAAATCATGCATCCTCTAGGAAGTACTTTAGCACGTTAGCATTATTATCAAGCTGTTCCCCTGCAGAAGCACAAGTGAACAGGTAAGAGAGGCCACGGCTCTGCTCATTTCATTACCTGACGAATGGTCACACAGACCAGAGTTTCTCACAATAAGTAAAGCAAGCCAGGATCAGTGGAAACAATGTGAAATCTCCCACTAGATGCTCAGGCAACAAGACACCCAGGGACAATTCCCTTCTGTCTCCTTTAGCAAATTGAATTTGCCCAAACATGGATATATATTAAAGTAATCTATAAAGTGATTCTTTGATAATACTAAGTGTTTTAAAGTGTCCAGCTTCTCTACTCTTCTAAGCAGGTTAGAAACACAGTTTTAGAATTATACAGCTAAGTAAAAACAAAGTACAATGCGACAGGCGACACATTTCCTCATTATAAGCTCAGATTTTTTAAGTCCTCAGCAGAAAAATGGAGTTCCCAGAAATCCACTCTGGAGTGGACGTCCATGTAGATTTTCTTCACGTTGATTCCTACTGCACTATGTCTCAAAGCCAGACACACACCCACACCCTGGCCACCAGCCCACTCCCTAGTTCCCTTTGACCCAGTTGAAACGGACTTAGTATTTTCTTGTAGACGTTTTTGTTAATCTTTGTGTTCTTTTGATTTCTTTTTTGTAGCTTATCACTGACCTTGAAAATGTTAACTAAATAAGGGAGAATATAAAAAGTAATTACAGGACATCAAAACTCTAGAAGCAGGCACATTTCCAAAGCACATATTTATGATTCTAAAATAACCTCCCTGAAGCCTGATGGGCTGTGTGTAATCACCTTGCCCAGCTTCCATAGCCTCCAGTCCCCTTCATTTCTCTAGTTGGTCAATAATTCTTGAAACCTATACCCATAAGAACTAATCTTAGACACCAAATGGTATGCAGATACCAAGTTTGACACACACACACACACACACACACACCATTCTTTAAATGTGTCTTGCTCCCAGCTTCTCCAGTTAAGCCTACTTTTCCATTCAAGGAATTCATATGACTTACAGAAGCTTTTGAATAATGAACTGCTTCTCTCTAGTACCAGGTTCTATCTTTGGAAGAAGTTTCAGTTCAAAACAGCTAAGAATTAACTCAGACATTTGCTCTTCCTGAACTCAACGATGGCTGCTTTGTCTACACAGTATCAGGTCTTGCTGGTCTTGGAAAGCATGAAACTGAGGGGACTTGGGGCTCCCTGGTCTCCTTGAGTACACCGTTCACAACCGCTGACATGTGTAGAGGTTTCAGCTGGAGACTGCAGGAACAAGCGACCTACACATCTGAAAAGTCTTGTCGGACAAGGACATTCTTGTTCTCTGATGGTCTTGAGGAATAATCCCGGGGCCCTGAGAATGCAAGGCAAATACTCTACCACTGAGCTACATCTCTAGGCTTGGAACCACAGGACTGCTCATGTGAACAGCAAAGGGGTATGAGAACATAGTCCCTGGAGACTGAAATCCCAGGCTAATAATCCAAGCCAAACTGCATGCTGCCAAAGCCCCATTCCTTAGGTGAAATAATACAATCAAAATTATCAATATACCTTCAGCAATTGAAGCAGGTCCCATACTTCTGCTTTGTAAATAACAGCAACAACAACAACAAAAGGCAAGGAAGAATAGCCAGGAGAGCCCTTGAAAAGCACAGGCAAGCACTGAGGGTGAAAAGTAGAGGCACCTTGTAGATGCTGGTGTCAGAACACATGATGGAATTTCTGATGTTCAGCGTTGTGGTGCTGAGTCTCAGGAAATAGGTGGCATAGCTAGGAATGGGTTGATGGAACAACAGGACAAGGCAGAGATGGACGGAGTGGACATGTAAATGGTGTAGATGCTATTTCAAACCATAGAGAGGACAGAGGAGTTGTTGTTGTTGTTGTTGTTGTTGTTTTCTTAAAGTGAGCACGGGCATTTTGCCTAAGTGTTTATACACTAGGTGTGTACCTTATATCCTCAGGGCCAGGAGAACATGCAAGATCCCCAGGGACTAGAGTTACATACAGTTGTGAGTCACCACTTGGGTTCTCTGAAAGAGTGGCCAGTGCTCTTAAGAACTGTCTCTCTGGCCCAAGAATAAATTTTAAGACATTCTTTTTAATTTATTTCATTTGGGAAAAAAAATTAAACCTCATTCTTAATAACTTAGATTTTTTAAAAATAAATAGCTAAATAAACAAAATAAAAGTAGATTCATATTTTATAATACAAGCTTGGATATACCCCAAAGTAATCAGGATTCTCAATGTTCAAAATAAACCCAGGCTAGCTTTTAAAATGTATATGTGGGTAAATTAATTTAAAATCTAAATTTGGGTAAGACTTCCTATCTCTGACTTGTTATGGAGGCACAATAAGAGAAAAATGTTTGCAGATGGCAAAAGGCAAAGGACAAATTGGGGTGATACTACAAAGCTCCCAGTGGTCTGATCCCCCAGTCTCGATGGTGCTCCTACAGAAAGGGAAGGAAAGGGCTGGTAGCTTAGTGAGAAACAGCCCAGGTCTTCATAGTTCACAGAAAAAGAAAAGCAAATGACGTAACATGCAAGCCTAGCAATATCTAAAATCTACAGTTTATTAAATTCAACAGGTATGGAAAAACATACATTCTCACACAACATAGAGAAAATGGGTAATAGTGAAAATCAATACAATAAAGTATCATGCATCTCTAGGTATGTATGTTGTATTTTGTTTTATATAAAAGGACATTTATTGTTGCATATGAGCACTTGTAACAGGCAGAGTTCAGTCTCCAACAACTGTGCTCACCCACCAGGAAGGAAGAAAAGAACACTGGGAAATCTTCAGAGAATAATTAATTCCAAGTTTGCAGAGAGAAAAAGAAAAAGGAAGGAAGGAAAGAAGGAAGGAAGGAAGGAAAAAGGAAAATGGACAAAATACATATGCTATGACTCTGAAATACTTTTGTACTAAACAGTCCTGGAATACTGTTTTTTAAGATTGGTAGACTCATATGTAAAAGACAGAGAAAACTGAAGGGCCAGCTGGGAAAATCTGGGGAACATGAGGACTGAAGGAGTTGGGCGGGGCTCAGCCAAGCACATACAAACTTGGATGAAAGGTCAGGCTGGGGTTTATTTACAAACAACAGTGCATTGCTTGAATTCCCCAAAGCAATGTTTCTGGAGGGGGGAGTGTTAACTGTCAGCTAGAAGTCCTCCAGCTCACTGGCTTCTCCAGGAACAGCACTAAGATGTCTCGTCTCTTCTATCCAAGAAGAGATAATGAGGCGTCCCTTATCCTGCTTAGAACAATCAAGACAGAACCTGGCTTTTCATATTTTTTACCCTTTATAAATGAAGCAAGTGTAAGACTACAAGACATTGCACTGTTACTTATACCTTGAAAGACTTTACAGAAGGTAATATATAAACATACCGTGCCTACCAAGCAGAATTTTACATTTTGACATGATCAATATGCTTATTTAGCAATAAAGCATCACAGGAAGTTTCAGTCTCTCTTCTATGTGGATATGGTGCATAAGGATTCTATGCGCTTGTAACTATTTCTACGACAAACAGCCCATACGTTACCATTTATAATAAACAGCCCATATGTTACCATTTATAATAAACAGCCCATATGTTACCATTTATAAGTACCAACTTTCAAAATGTGTTTGTTACTTCATACATATTTTTCAAGATTCATAAATATGGATCCAATTTATTCATTTTAAGTATTGACTATAACCTTTAAAGGAAAAAATGCCACCATCTATTTCTTCCTCCTCCGGCGGGTAAATGTAAGCTTGCTGGTGTTACCCCCTCTGCTGCAGTGGTGTTACCCCCTCTGCTGCAGTGGTGTTACCCCCTCTGCTGCAGTGGTGTTACCCCCTCTGCTGCAGTGAGCACTCTGTGTGGTGCTTGAGGTGAGTGTGTGCCAAACTTTCTCAAGATAAAAGTGAGGTGGAATGTCTATGTACCCACTTCTTCATGTAAACCCAACCCCCTCATCCTGAAGCACCACCTTTTAAATGTCTTTTAAATGTCTTGGGTGTGACACACAAACCAGAAGAACTGGTTATGGGGAGAAATCCACATCATGGATTAAATAATTCATTAATTTATAGGTTCATTCATCTTATAATTTTGCCCATCAGTTAGTGACTATGTACCTAAGTCTTGAGCTATAAATTACCTACCTAAACTTATAGCATATATAAGTTGACAGGTTTTCATCTTGCTAGAATGTTCTCCCATCATCACCACATACCTAGCAAAACAAAGTTCAGATGTTCTCGAGAACTCCTAGAATCACAGCTTCTCCCCATCTTTCACTTGTTTGTCAAGCTGTGTATACACGAATGAATGTATATTCCATGTTTTGGATCTTCACAAGTAACCAGAATTACCAGGTGGCTTGCCTAACATCAGCTCTAACTTAGTGTGGGAGCTGTTCTCTAGTTTCTCCATGGCAGTCATTTAAAGGGTGTCTTCAGTCCAGAGTACAGCTGAGCTCACCTATTAAATGTAATTACAAAGTTAATAAACATGATTTCACTGTCAGCATACTCAAATGTTTCCTTTAGAGTACGTATACATGCAAATTATTACTTAGAGAGACATGGCAGAAAATAATTAAATGTGGAGAACAAGGAAAATTGAAGACAAGTGCAATTATGAATTGATGGCACTCTTCACTGATGGCTCAGGGCTGGGCCCTTCTCCCATTGTCTTATTTTCCATCCACAAAGGAAGCAATAGCAGCGACGCAATGGTTCTTTCAATCCTACTGCATGGAGATGTGGAAGCTGGAATGTTGCTTTAATCAACCCATTAAAACGTCAGTTTAATCCAATTGGTCTAATTCAGTTAGTCAAGACAAATCAGGTCACCTTGACTAAGACCACCATTGGATTGGATTATCTCCCCCCCAAAAAGCAGCTGGAATAAGTGGAGCCTGTTTTCCATCGCTGACCTCACAAGCACCCTCTAAACAACCTGGCATTGCCTAGAACAGGCCAGAAACACTGCCTTTCCAACCTCTTGCTGCCACTTGAAGCTGTTCATCAGCTGCATCAAAAGGAAGCCACTCATAATCTGTTTATCCTTGCCAGTAACTACAAATTGAATAAACAAGTTCAGTGGGCCAATGTGGGATGAGATGAAGGTTATTCACCCATTACCTACATAATTTTAGTTTCTATGCAGATGATGTACATCTCCTGAATGTCTTACAGACATGAGGGTTCAGCTCCTGAGACATCATATGAGCTAGGTGTTCACATTGTCAACCTCAATCCATCAGAGTTTATTGTTTCTTTTCTGGGAGGATCCCACACTATATTTTTCATAGATTCCCTAAAGATATTTACATGTAATAGATTTTCTAGATCAAAATTGTAGGTGGAATAAAATCATATCGCTAATTTGTACTTCAATTTATTTCTCCAGTTAAAAGCCACTGATTTAGACAAATTCCATTTATAGGAGGGCCTTAGAGATGGATGTCCAGACCCAGGCATGTCTGGGAGCTTTTAGTACTTACTGGGTGCTAGAAACTATTCTATGTGCTATTCCGTGTGTTCACTCCGCTCAGCCTCCATAACCGCGATGGAGAGATGCTGTCACTAACCTCACTTTATAAATGAGAAAATCAGAGTTACAAAGGAGGTCTGTAATACACGCTATTGTGCTCTAGATCAGAACCTGTACTTCATGTCACTCCTGAGCCAACTACCTATGTGTTAGCTATGGTTTGCAGCCTCCAAGGGGACTGTATCTCTTTTAGAGTTATTTCAGGATTGGAGCCATAATGTCAGATTCAAAGCTCAAAGGAAAATAAAGAAAATTAGGAAGTGGGGCCCACCAATCTCTCTGAGGCAGTCCTAAGTCCTCCCCATCTTCCCCCCCAAAAGATTCTTAACTGAGGAGAAGGATGGGAAGGTAGGACACAGGAGGAGAAGGGGAGCGGGATAACACTACGGATGCTTGGAAAAGCCACAAGGAAGTCTATTGTTCTGTAAGTTTCATATATACCCTATACAAAGGGTTACACTTCTTCCAGAAGCCATAGGTTGCCAAATTAAAAGCTTGGATCCAAGTGTGGGTACTATCCCTCAAGTTGTAAGTCAAAGGGGTCATGGAGACCCCCCAAACAATACAAGCTACTACCCTGATCTTAGCAGCCCACCAGAACTTGATAATAAAACCCTTTTGCTGAAGACATCACACAGATTGGTCCTGGGATATGGAGAAATCAAGTTGGTACTAACCAGCGATCATCCTCCCCAGCTGGATTTTATAGTGCCTTGTAGGCTGCTGGAGGAATAAGGGCATTGACAGGCAAACACATCTGTGAACCCCATGAACACTACAAAAATGATCAGCATAGCAAGACACAGCCATACTACATTAGTGGCAGGAGTGTTAAGGGAGTAACCAATTACTTTATGACTGGATTTAAGGTCTACCCCACAAAAGGAATTGCATACCTGGTATTGTAAATCTGACCAAAAGTCCATGGAAACTCATAAGCTCCAAGACTGAACCTATTTCTTACTATTATTCTGCTAAATGAGCATAGTTTCAAGCTGCCCTATAAACTCCTATCTTTATACCATAGATTATTGCAGCTCATACACCTCATTAGAGAAATGTGTGTGTGCAATAAAGGTGGCTAACACAGAAATTCACAACTGGTCAAAGTGGAAAGAATAAGTGTCACTGAAGAGGTCAGCTGTAAATGGGACATCTATATCACACATACACATGCCCTGAAACTCGGTGACTATCTCAGTAGAAGGGGCAGAAAACTTGTAAGAGCCAGAGGTTGGGGAGTACAGGATCAAAACCGGTGTCTTCTGGGCATGACAGGTTTGCTGCACTCATGAATTCATGACACTTGTGGTTGCCTGCACAAAACCTGTAAAACATTAAGTCAGTCAACATTCTAGATGAAGGGGAAAGAGGTTCGTGGGTTCTAGTCCTTAATGGGGAATTGTAGAAGGCTGATGATTTCTGGGGGAGAGAGAGCCATTTTTCTTGATGGTTGTGGCCCCTAATAGGTCAACCGTACTCCAGTAGATGGTCTCATACCCAGAAGAATATAGGCAGCACAAGTTGTATGCAATGAGTATGGTGGTTTGAATATGCTTGGCCCATGGGAAGTGCTACTATTAGGAGGTGTGGCCTTGTTGGAGGAAGTGTGTCACTGTGTAGGTGGGCTTTGAGGACTCCTAGTGCTCAAGCACAGTTCAGTCTTGAAGAATTGGTCTTTTCCTGGATGCTTTTGGACCAAAATGTAGAACTCTTGGGTCCTTCTCCAGCACTGTGTCTGCCTGGAAGTTGCCATTATGATAATGGACTAAATCTCTGAAACTATAAGCCAGCCCCAATAAAATGTTGTCCCTTTTAAGAGTTGCCTTGGTCATGGTGTCTTCTTTGCAGCAATAAAACCCAAACTCAGGAAATGGACTATAAAGAAAACAGGAAGACATGATATTTTGAGGGGTTATGAAGACATGATATTTTGGGGGGTTATGAAGACATGATATTTTGAGGGGTTATGAAGACATGATATTTTGAGGGGTTATGAAGACATGATATTATTTTGGGGGGTTATGAAGACATGATATTTTGGGGTGGTTTTAGAAGGAGCTAGGAGGAGTAGTGGGATAAATATAATCAAAACACATTGTATGAAATTCTGAAAGAATAAAATAATTTTATGCATAAAAATTCATCCCCTGGCTAAGGATGTAGCTCTTTGGTAGAGTGCTTGCCCTTCATGCACAAAGCCCTGGGTTCAATCCCTAGCTATAGCTGATTTGCTTCCATCTAGACCTAATGCAAAACACAGACAGTAAGGTGCTGTCTCTCATAAAGTCCTATCTTGTAGAACCTCTTCCAATCCAGGCAGTTTTGGAAAGAGATCTGGCTTCCTGGATTTTGCTCCAGGTAACAATTTCGCAGATTGAATTTATGATTCTCTAAGTATTAATCATAATACCTCTAATAGGTGGAGAGAGACCTTCTGGTCAAATAAATTGAGAAAAATAACACCATATTGAAGATTCCCAATGAAAATGAATATGTTAAAGGCTCATGAAGCCCTGCAGTATGTAGCACATTTAAGTTTATAGAGGCTCATTCCCCTTAAGCTTGCACCTTCACACTCTCATGAAATGCCACTGGGACCTAGCGCTGTAGAATGAAGCTGATTTCCAATGGATGAGGAAAGAAATAGAAGGCCTCTGATCTGCCATGCCTAGGAGACAATATACAACCATGATCACAACATCCCCATCCCTGTTTCCCTGGCCTGGCCTCGGGAAGGCCTTCACCTCTGGACTCCTCAGCAGGGCAGTGTTTTGAGGCTAGTGTTGGACACTTGCAGGCAATCATTTAACTTCCTAAGTCCCCTTGGATGTTTCTGTCCAACAACTTGGTGTGTGGCCATGTGCAACTTGAAAACAAGCCATTGAGTTCTGATTCCCAAAGCTGGGGGCAAAACATTGTGTTTGGAGTTTTAGAAAATCCTAGGGAACAGTACAATAAGCAATGACTCATAGATACCCATGATAGACAGGAAACATGTTGTTCTATGGCTTGCTCTCCAAAGGGGAGCTAAATTGAATTAAGTTCATTCCCACACTATGCTACTCAGAGTTTTGAAGAGTATGAGAAACCTGGATATTACAAAGCAAGCCACAAATGAACTTCTCTTCTGCTGAGTCACGCCACTAATAGAAAGTTAAATTTCTCTGCGGCCAAACTCAGCATCCAGTTTCCAGTCCTCCAACAAGGAAGCCAGGCAGACATTGTCTTGCAGTTACAGCCTTCATCCAAACTCTGCACCCAGCCAAGAGTCTATGATCTTTTTAAGGATGAAGACTGAATAAGACGTCCGTCTTAATCGGAGCAGAGCGGCGTATAGGAGGGAATGCTTGCTTGGTGGCAACATCCATCTTAATTGGAGCAGAGCGGCATATAGGAGGGAATGCTTGCTTGGTGGCAACATCCATCTTAATTGGAGCAGAGCGGCGTATAGGAAGGAATGCTTGCTTGGTGGCATCATTTCTTTTTCCGGTAAAAAAAGTGAGAATGGGGACAATTTTAGAGTCATCGCTAGTTGTTATGATGCTCACAAGGATGGTCTAAGTTGTAGTTCTCACAACAAATACCTGGAAACTACACACTAGGTTATGGTGGCAGAGATTCAGTGCTGCCATTATATTAAGTTGAATGGGCAGGTTGCAAACAGGGATGCTTATGGAGACTCAGCAGCTTTTACAGTGTCACAGAAACCATCACTACTACCTTTGTTTTGTTTCCTATAACAACCATTAACTTCCTAATGTCTAACCCAGCTGGTCTCCCTTAGTCTTTGCTCTTCTTGATCTTGCTATAACTTGGGACACACTGTGAAAATAAACCCCTGCTTTTTCTCATACCCCTGTAAACATGTCTCAAAGAGCCTGCTGTAAAGAGTTGAACTAATAGTCACATGTTACAGTATCCCACAGCCCAGCCACAGTGGTTTCCTATTCTTGTGGGTTTCGCTTGGGATTCATTCCTTTGAATTTGAAGGATAGGATTCTCTATGCTGTAGGCAATGAAAAATCTAGAATACTGTTTGGAAAAATGAAGTAATGAAGAACTGGCTTTCAGATTCATAACATTAACTGGCTCAACATAATGGTTAATCAGCAGGGAGCAGCACTTGGAATCAAGTCTAGGTGTCAGGAACTGTCTTAGTTAGGTTTACTATTGGCTACAACAAAACTCTGGGACCAAGAAGCAAGTTGTGGTGGAAATGAGTTTACTTCACTTCCACTTCCACATTGATGTTCATCACTGAAGAAAGTCAGGACAGGAACTCAAGCAGGGCAGGATCCTTGAGGCAGGTGCTGATGCAGAGGCCACGGAGGGGTGCTGCTTACTAGCTTGCTCGGCTTGCTCTCTTACAGAACCCAGGACTAGCAGCCCAGGGATGGCACCACCTATGACGGGCTAGGCTCTCCCCCACTGATCACCATTAAGGCATTTTCTCAAGTGAGGTTCCCTCCTCTCAGGAAACTCTAGTCAAGTTGACATAAAACTAGCCAGGACAGGAACTGAATGACACCAAATGTCCTCTTCCTGGTCAGTTCTGCACATGAAAGTAACAATGGCACAGAAGAGACATGGCAGCAGCCTGCAGCATTGGCCCACTCAGCTGTTCCCAGGCTCCATAAATGCCAGAAGTCAATGGTGTACACACAACACTGACAGCCTACACACTTCTGTGATTTGGAGATGAGGTGGCAATCAGGTATAGTGATTGCCAACCTCTATTGTCTTGTGGATCAGAAGTCATCGTCTCACACTTAGTAGGTATTTTACATTTTATTCTTCCATGTGACCCTCACACACACCCCAAAAAATGAAGTAGGCCGGTGATCATGGTACAGTAACACTTGCTAGTTCTCAGGCACCAGGTGCCCACAAACATAAGGTACATACATCCTGCTTGCAGCTCTGTAGGAAACCAAGGCTTAGAAAAGTATAAAACTAGCTCCAACTAGCTAGAATTTGGATCAAAACCCCCTTCCTCATAATCATTCTCTTACATTCTGCTTTTTTTAGCCAGCTACTGAGAACCTAACTATGGGGATAGAGCACCTGGGATGTACATATATACACACAATTTTAAAAATGGACTGGACATTGTCTCTATGCTCAAGGAATTTTTATTTAATAAATGGATTGGATCCAGTCATATAGTTGTATTGCAAGGCAGAATTAAGTGCTGTGATGAATTTAAATGACTGGAGCAGTTGAAAACAGAGTGATCAATGTGAAAGAATTCAGACTACTAGAGGGATGGTTTTTAAAAGAAGCAGAGAAGGGGCAGTTGGGATGGAAGGGCTGTGAACATCCAGCCCGAATTTCACTACAGTCACCTGAAGACAGCTGATACTTTCAACAGAGGATGCTTTATAGAGGGTAAGTCTAGAACAGGCAGCATGAACAGAAGGGGGCAAGTGACCAAGAAGGCTAAGAGCTAAAGAATGTTAGAACCAGGGAGCGGGTGGGGAGGAGGGAAAGGAGGATGGGAGGGAAGAGGGTGAGGAGGAGGGAAGGGAGTGAGGAGGAGGAGGGAAGGGGAGGGAAGAAGTTGGGAGAAGGGAATTAGGGTAGAGAGAAGGGAGCAACTAGATTTAGCAAACATAAATGTAGTGAGCAGATGGGGGGAAATTAAGCAAAGAGGAATAAAATCTTTTAAATGGGTGACTAGAAAGATGATAGTATATATTATTACTAAAAATGACCATGGAACTGAAAGAGACCAAGGTTGAAGAGGGATAAAAGCCATGATTATGTCATGTTGATTGTTCATCATGACTTCAGCATCCAGGAGCAAGCATCTGGCAGGAAGTAAACAAAAATGGGAAGAAGGAAAAAAAACAGTCGTGGCTAGGTAAAGAAATGGGTGTGCACAAAGAAGCAAAGCTATGAGTAGACCAGGGGAGAATAATAACCCATTGATTCATGTCACTGAGTTCTTTCTGTGAAGGCACTAAGCTGCAATGGTGACAGCAACGTTGTCTTCATGAAATTTGATTTCTAGAATGTAAAACAAAAAGAAGTTTGGAGAACATTGACTCTTAAAGGATGGAAGGAAGGCAGTGCAGAATATACAGGGGGAAGAAAGAAGACATTTCAACACAGAATACTGCATGGCAGAGGAGATCAGTGTGTTACAATTGCTCTGTAAACATGCATGCCTTGAACCTGCTAAGCATGAAGATGCAGCTGAGCACCAGAAGAGGAGTCAACCTGGAGAGAGCATTTATTCTAGTAACAGGAAGCAAAGGTCAACAAGGAAATGTGGTGGTTAGAATAATGGCTCCCATAGACTCACATGCTTGAATGCTTACTCATCAGGGAGTGGCACTTTTAGAAGGATTAGGAGGAGTGGCCTCATTGGAGGAAATATTTCACTGGGGGTGGGCTTTGGGATTTCAGAAGCTCAAGCCAGGCTTAGTGGTTCATTCTCTTTTCCTGCTGCCTGTGGATCCTGATGTAGAACCCTCAGCTACCTCTCTAGCACCACATCTGTCTGCAGGCTGTCATGCTTCCCACCATGATGATAATGGACTAAACCTCAGAAACTGTAAGCTAGCCCCAACTGAATGCTTTCTTTAATAAGAATTGCCTTGGACAGAGTGTCTCATCACAGCAATAGAACATTGACTAATACAGAAGCAATTACCCATTATCACAAGTACCATGTGTAAACAAATAGAACGGAGCAATGATAATGTTGTTTTTGGATATGACACATCTTCCATAGCTCAGGTGCTGAAGGCCTGGTCCCCACAGCAGTATTCAGAAGTGGGACTTTGGGGAAGTTGCTGAATCTTGAAGGCTTTGGCCCAATCAATGTTGGATTATTCCAGTGATGGGTTCAAATTTCAATGACAATCCTAAAAGAAGTAGGAGGTGGAGCCCAGGAGGAAGAAGTAGGTCACTGGGCATATGCCAGTCTACAACCTATCTTGCTCTCTTTCTCACATCTTCCACGAGGGGAGAAGCTCTGCTCTACTGTATAGTCTCTGCCATGATATTCTGCTTCTCCATAGCCCAGAAACAAAGCTCTGACCATGGACTGAAATCTCTGTAGCCATGAGCCAAAATAAATCTTTCCACTTCTAAGTTGTTTCTCTCGAACATTTTGTCACACAATAAAAGACTAGCTAACACCTAAAGGCACCTAAGGAAGGGGAGAGAACGTATGTGAACTTACCAGCCATGACTTCTTAGTGAGGACACTGAACACAGAGTCATGAAGATGGTAAACTCTCTTCACTATTTCCCATAAGGGAGAATTCCAAGTAGAAAGAGCAAGTGAGAACGGGTGCTGTGGCTTGAGCGTGGTATGTCCCACAAAACTCTTGCTAAAATTCAGTTCTGTGGAAAAAGCACTTTGCTGCACAAGCACAGGGAGCTGAGCTTAAACCTCAGACTCCAGGTGAAGCGACGTACAGGAGCTTCTACTGTGAGTCAGGAGGTGCAGTGCTCAGCAAAGAGACCCAGGCTCAAACAAGGAGGGCAAAGACCAACACCTGAAGTTGCACCGTCACCTCCACCTGCACGCTGTTGCTCTAGAGAGCCTCACACATAAACACATGAACACACACACATACGAAGGAGAAAAAAGCAATCAAAGATGTCTCTTGAGCATACCAAGTGGTGGGAAGTGAGGCCATTTAGTTTGCTATGGAGGAATGTATGAATAGACTGGGGGGGGGGGTTGGACAAAGAGTTCCATTCAGGATATATAAAACTGAGGATGCCTGGGGTGGATTACTGAATAATACAGGTTGTTTTGTTTGGTGGGAGGAAGGAAGTTATGTTTACAGCTGAACACTCCATGGTCATCGTTCTGGAGTTATATTCTCACTTCCCTGCCAACCCAAACAGACACCTCCATGAAGGATCCAGTTGTTAGACCTGGGCCCATACCCAGCTTGGGGGTTTTTGCTTTGCACTTGGACTCTCAAGTCTGCACCAAGCATGCATTCTAGTGGACCAAGGGTGGAGGAGACCCAGAGGGAGCCAGGGAAAGTCATGTAAGTCTACTACCAGAAAGAAGATGTTTGAGTGTGTCACACAAATGATGAAAATAAACAGCACAAAGAAGAAAATTTGCCTTTTCTTGATCCATGATGATTTCTCCTCCTCAAGTTATCTTGCTGCCTGTAGTTGTCTGCACAAGATTAAGCCAGTCAAACTTCTGGCATGGACAGAGGAGGAACTCACAAGGCCTCGCCTCTAGTTGAACACCAGAGGCAGTTAATGAGTGTCAGGGGTTGTGGGTTGGGGAGTCGGTTTTCTTCAGGGTTTTGGCCCATACACCCTTAGTGGATTGCCCTATGCCCTGTACATATAGGCAGCTCTACTTGAACTGAAAGTGGGATTAAAAAGGAGAACATGAAGTTGGAAGGGAGATACAGGGGGGATCTTGGAGAAGTGGGAAGGGGGCATGAGGAGGAGTAAAATAAAAATATATTGTGCCCATGTATGCAATTCTCAAATAAAAAATTGAAAGTAGGTTTTCCTTCAAGTTCCCTGGGATAAAAGAGAAACACAATGTGTTTCTTTTATTAGAGACAAAAATGTTAACAATATGTGGGAATCTCTTTGCCAAAACAAGGTTACTTTGATGCTACAGGCATTTGGCCACCTCTAAGCAACCCCTCCTGTGAGTGGGATGGTTGAGTAAGACCCTTGCTACTTGATCTAAGCCTTTATCCATTCCTTCATTAAACAAGTATATCTCGGGTATCTATGTGCCAGGAGATGTGGGATCTTTAAGATTGTATGAAGCAAATTGTTTAACCCTTTGAATAGAATGGGCATAAACAAAATCATTAAAAAGTAATTCTGCATTAAGTGCCCAAAGTCCTCACTGAGAATTGTGCTGTGGCATGTGGCAAGGAGGTAGGGACCTAGTCACAGAAAAAGAAAGTAAGTGGAGGCTTTGCCAAAGTAGAGAGACAAAAAGCTACATGGGATTGTGAAATAGCCAGACATCACTGGGACTGAATTCTAATACATGTGGCAAAATAGGGTATAAAGGTTAAAAGTCAATGACAGCCAGTTGTGCCTTCCTGGGACAACAGGCTTGAAGCTCTGGACTTGACAGAACATGTCTTAGACATCTGAATAGAGAATGGTATGGTCCAAGCAGCCTCTAAGGAAGATGTCTTGGTGAGGGTCAGCAGAACATTTAGAGGAGGAACAGGAGGAGTCAAGTGGCCAAGACAGCTCAGTGTCTGGACACAGAGCTGAGCTAGGGATACTGCAGCGGTGCTAGACAAGGCTGTGGGAGGAGGGAAGATGGTTCCTCAGGTAATGTGCCTCCACGCAAGCACAAGGACGTGGGTTTGGATGCCAGCATCCACATAAAAAGCCAGGCACAACAACATGCCTCTGTAATCCCAGTGCTGGAGAGGCAGAGACAGGAGGATGCCTGGCTTGCTGGCTACCCAGTCTAGCCAATCAGTGATCTCCAGGTTCAGTGAGAGATCCTGATTCAAAAAATTAGGTGGAGCACAACTGAGGAAGACTCCCAGCATCAACCTCTGACATCCATCCACATGCACACACGAGAATGTTCACCAGCAGGCAGCAGTGCACATGCATGAACATGTACATACGCATACACTACATGAACACAAACACACAGACGTGAAGAAGAGAGAAAAGAAGGAGGGAAGACATTAAAGGAGGAAGGAAGAAAACACAAATTAAAAGGAAAACTCAGACACAAAATCAACGACAGATAATCAGGAATCTCCTTTTGTTTATTCAGAAACATATGTTACAGAATATATAAAATATGAAAATAACTTCGTCAAAGTCACTTGTTTTTAGTTTAAAAATAGGCTGAGTTTATAATGTGGAAAAGCAAAGTGCAAAGGAAAATACCATGTTCCTTCTAACCCTAATCCAGAGCTAGGCTGGCTGGTGCCGAGTCCTTTCAGTGATTTACTGTTAATAACACTATCTCAGCAGACGGGTCTTAGGCATTCACTTTCATGTACTTCTCTAAATATTCCTTTACCAATTCCTTCAAGTGGAGTTGGGTGAGCTGGATCTGACACTCCATCTGCACTGTAGGAGAGTGCTATTTCCTCCACTCTCTCCTCAGATCTTTTATTAATCTGTACTTTGCTAAATGCAAAACTGGGTTGAATTTTCCCCGAGTGTTATTGACCACTGGTATCCCTTCTGTTGTGACTCAGTTGTACCTGTTGACCCTTTTAGTGTTAGCAGTCCATCTCCTTTGCTTTCTAGTTCTTTATGTAGCAGGATATGAATTCTTTATCTGTCATATACATGACAAATTTTTCCCTCAGTGTTTTCCAGCTTTTTGTGTTCAAATTAAATTTTAATTTTTATATGAAAACACTTAAAACTTTTAAACATATTTAATCAAATAAACTAATATTTTATGGTTTTTTCATTTCCTAGTATTCTTATAAAATCTCCCCGCATTAATGAAGAATGATCACTTTTATTTTCTTACAGATTTTAAATAAGCATCTATATTTGTATATACATATCTGTTTGTATGTGTGTTTTACATGCAGCAATTTTATCTGTGTGCAATTTATTTCTGTATTTTCATGTGTGAATAATTAAACATAACAGCTTCTAGGCTTTGTTTCACTGACCTTTTTTAACAGGAAGATGCAAAATGAGGCTTTGAAAAATGTGTTCTCAGATTGAGTAAGTTTGAATAGACTTACATTTTATAATACACATTTTAGGAATTAATAACAATAATTATGATCTTTTAAGAAATAAGGACGTCGAGATAACAATAACTCAAGGTTCTATATAGTTTCAGAGCATAGAATATGCACTTTGAAACTCAAGTAATAAACTCAAATATTTATTTTATGTCTCCTATTTTTATAAAGATATAGAATTTAAAAGCTCTAAAGACAAGAGACACCATATCTCCAAAAGCTTGCAACCAGCTAAACCTGATGGCACACACCCTTGATCTCACAACCCAGAGGTAGAGGAAGGCAGATCTCTGTGTGAGTTCAAGGCTAGAGTGGTCTACATCACAAACTCTAGGCCAGTCTGGGCTACACAGTCAGACCCTGTCTTAAAAACAAAACAAAAATGGAACATACAACCAATGCTCTAAAAAGGAATGAGTTAGAGACAGACAAATAACAACTCCCATTAGAACTGGGTAAAATCAGGAGTATTTGTCAACAATGTACATGAAGATGAAGAAACAGCAAGAACCCAAGAGTCTCCATGGCTGGCAGGCTAGACATGTTGAGCCCAGACCTGTCTAGCTTGAGCTGATGGCACAACACCTGAATGTAAGCAACTTAAGATCTGGAATGAAGGTCAGATGAAACCAGAACAGAGGGGACAAATCTTGATAGGAGAGTAATAATGTAAGCATTTGGGCTGCTATACTAAAATACCATAGAGAGGCACCTCAACTGACAAACATTTATTTCTCAGTTGTGGATGCTGCACAAAGTTTACATCCACAACTAATGTTTTAGTTAATCAAAACATTAATGTGTTCATTATGTGGAGCTTGGGAAGTCTTGTGGAAGAGTTGGGGGAAGGATTGAGGAACCCAGAGGGAATAAGGACCCCACAAGAAGACTACAGACTCACTAACCTGGACCCATGGAGGCATCCAGAATCTGAACCACCAGCCAAAGAGCAAGCATGCACTGGACCTAAGGCCCCCCACATATGTAGCAGATGTGCAGCTTGGTCTTCATGTGGGTCCTCCATCAACTGGATCAGGGGCTTACCCTGACATTGATGCTTGCTCCCCTGACTAGGCTGTCTTGTTTGGCCTCACTGAGAGAGAATGTACCTAGTCTTGCAGTGACTTGAGGTGGCAGGGTGGGTTGGTTCCCTGGAAGAGCCCTCCCCCTTCTCTTGTGAGAAGGGGGAGGGCTGAGGGAAAGAGGAACAGTGTGAAAGGGAAACTAGGAGGAGGAGGAGGAGGAGGAGGAGGAGGAGAAAGAAGAAGGTGCCAATGGGGGCTGCGATCAGGATGTAAAGTGAATAAATAAATAAATTAATTAATTAACAGGAAAAAATGGTTAAAGCTTTCACTTGGAGAGGACACTGCACCATAATGACTCGCAGATGACTGCCATCTCACTGTATGCTCAGCCAGCCTCTTTGTACTCCTGAGAGAAGAGAGGACTCTGCTGTCTCTTCTTGTGGTGGCATTAAACCCACCTTGAGGACCCCTGCCATGCTCTCATCTAGCCCCATTACCTCATGCGCCTCCTTTGCCTTTCATCTGTATGCTAGATGCCAGCATATGACCTTGGGTGGTGAGGGACACAAACATTAGGTGCATAATCAGAGGAGTTTGTGGAGGGGCACAGCTTGAACCCTGGGGCTTGGCTACCTTTGGAAAACCACTAGAAGGGTTAGAGAGAGAGAATGAAGATCCATTGGGGAGGAAGGAGAGTCTTAAATAGATTTGGAAGTGCTCAAAGTAGATTTGTTTTGAAGAATAATTCTGAGACTCATTATTAAAAATTAATTAGCAATTTCCTGGATGAAAAGCTTGGAACTCAGGGTCAAGGGTCAAGTGACTTGCTTGGGGGACTGTCATGATTCAAAAACAGATCAGCTTACCGCGTATGAAATGCAACTGGAAATGAAGGCCGAGAAAGGAAATACATTAGGCAAATTCATTCATCTAAATTCAAGACATACTATTTTAAGAGGAAAAAAAAAAAAAACTAAAATATGTAGGTATAATCTCAAAACCTCCATGGCTGCACTAAAAACTGACCTTTCTGAGTTGGAGGAGCAGAAGAGAACAGACTAAGAAAATGGGAAGAGGCCGGTGCTCTCTGATCTAGTGTGAAGCTCTAGATTCTGAGGAGTGGTCACTGGGCAGGAGAGTATGCTAATATTTGTAATAGTTAGAGCCACAAAATTCTCTGCCAGAGGAATAGAAACTAAAAGGTTCGTGGTAAAAAAAAATATTTGTTACACTTGAGGTGAAGAAATCCCAGGTTCAGATGAGGGAACATTCAGCTGAATCAACAAACGAAAATCCCTTTTGCTTAATACCTTCCTTCTTGCTCATCCAAAAAATCATTGAATCCAGTCTCCCTCCTCCCCTTTGATTACCCAATCTTTGATTCTTCCCACCTCTTAAATTATATATTCATTACCAACCTAAAACTAAAGAGACTCTCTTACTTCTTTATACCCAATATTGTCAAACCAGACAGTATTTCTATCTCTACCTTTCTTAACAATTCTCTGTATTAGTTACTTGTATCTCTGTTATAACTGAAATGCCTTCTTCCTTAAAGGAGGAAGGGCTTATTTTGGCTCATGGTTACAAGTGTGTGGTCCATCTGGATGGGGATGGCACAGCAGAGCAGTTCAGTTCACTTCATAGAAGGCCTGGAAACATGGACAGGATTTTTCAATAGTGAGCTTTTTCTTCCAAGCCCCCAGCCACCTACATTCAGGCTGGGTTGTTCCCCTCAGTTAATTCTTCCTGAAAATGCCCTTGTAGATGCATCAAAGGTGTGTCTATCCCTTGGGTAAGCTAAATCCAGTTGTATTGATAATGAAGACTAGCAACATGTTCCCCCAAGGGTTTTTATTATCTTTCTTCACTGCCTTTCCAAAAACTCATATACTTGGATGGCATGTTCTACTGTTTCTCTTATACATCCTTTAGGGAGCATATGACAGCATTCAAGCCATTTGACTTTACCCAGGAACTTCTACATTTTTCTCTGTAAGCTACTGTGATAGTAGTTCACAAAACTGAGACTGCATGGAGCACTGGAGCACACAGATTTCCCCGCTGCCCTACAGTTGAGTAGCTGGGGATACACATATTCTCCACTTGGTGCGTAGAACACAGACAACTCAAGTTGGAGAGAGAAAGAATGAAGAAGAAGGGAGCAGAAGGAGAATTACTGGGGTTCCTGACTGTTCCCAACCCTGATTCTAATTTCCTTTTGATACTAAGCCATGTCTATAAAGTTCTTGACACATCTGAATTCCCATAGTAATCTCCCATCAGGATTCTTTAGAGCAGTGGTTCTCAACCTCCCTAATGCTGTGACACTTTAATGAAGTTCTTCATGTTGTGGTGACCCCCAGCCATAAAGCCATAAAATTATTTTATTGCTACCTTTTAACTGTAATTTTGCTACTGTTATTAGTCATAGTGTAAATATCTGATATACGGGATATCTGGTTGTACAATCCCCCAAAAGGGTCAAGACCCACATGTTGAGAACCACCGCTCTAGAAGATCAGAACCAATAGGATGCCTATACATTGAAAGATGATTTGTTCCAACAAGATGACTCACCAGGTAGAAGTGCTTTCCGGGCAAGCCCAGAAACCTAAGTTCAATTCCAAGAACCCACATAAAGGTGTAAGAAGAAAGCTGACTCTACAAATCAGTCCTCCAAGTCAAACATAAACAAGGTGGCACTTGTGCCCATTTGCACGTTGAATATTAGTTACCATACTCATGAATGTGCCTCTCTGGTTCCCAACCTCACCACTTCTATCTAAAGAATCAGTTGCTTAGGCTATTTCAGGTGATTTCCTCTTGGCAAGTCCTAGTTTTTATCTTCTTTACTCATAAACAAAGCCAACCTGCTGGACCTCTACTCCAGCTGTCATATAAGATCATGTTCTTAGGCTAAGGACCCAACTGTGCTGCTGTACTGTCAAAGATTGTGTAAGGGTGATGCTGCAGCTCGGCTGCCTAATCCAGGGTCTACCCTCAGTCTCTTTTCCAAACCTGGATTATTATCTCTAAGATTCCGCCATAGATCCCCAGAATGATTTTTGTATTTAGAGCCTCAACACCGGTCAAGGTCAAGGTCAATTTATATTGACATATTGCTATGAGCTAATCACTGCCTTCAGGTCTTTAAGGAGCTAATGCTCCTTAAAGATGAGAAAGCTAAGCGGGATTCAACCCATGCTGTCTAACTCCCCATGTATTTCATACAGTCAAGATGGATACAAAGTCAGGATGGATTTGGGAGTGTAGCTCAGAGGTAGAATGTGTGGCTAGTGTGAACGGAAGGCACCCTAAGTCTGATCCCCAGCATGGCTCCCCACTCATTAAAAAACAAGCTACATTGAAGAAAAGAGAGCCACACTCCCTTCTCCATCCCGTGGCTAAGATAGAGAGAGAAGAACACACTAATGCAGGGACAAAGTGTTCTACTACAGAACAGAGATGACTGTGAAACAGGAAGGAAAGGCAGCAAAGTAGGTAAGAGGCTAGGGTATGAAAATGATTTCTATTCGTTAGAAAGCAGCCCTGCTCCCCTCCTCCCTCTCCAACATGCTTGCTTCCTGCTTTGCCCCAACCATGTCCTGGAATGCCCTTTCTATTTTCCCTCTGCACACCCTGTCAACCCAGGAATCCTCCTCCAGTCCTCACCCTGTTCACTTTCCCTGACCACACACAACTGGCCACCCCACTACTCACTCAAATTCTTAACCTCACTCTACTTGAGATTGTTACTTAGCCCTTTGAGATGTTTGATGTTTCCTGCTTGTCCCTCCTAATCAATGAAGACTCCGATGCTCTGGGATACATGTTAGGAGTGCTTCAATAGCTCCACTTCCTGTTTGTAACTATTCCTCAGAAAGTTAATCATAGGTTGGGCATTCATTGAGCACCTGCTGACTCAAATTCCATCTTTTCAGGGAAACTTCAAAGTGGACTTTGCATGAGTGACATCTTAATCTTTAACCTTCTAATTGCATGTGGTATGCTAGGGGAAACCATTGTTTGTGACTGCTTCCAGAATTTCTGTTTACTAAGTATGGTATGAGTTATCTCATGCAGACAAAAAAAAAAAAAAAAAGCAATCATTTGTTTCCGGAAAACATTTTTTTTTAAAACATTATTACTGGCAACTCACACTGACATATTTTAGCTGAACTTTGATCACAGATTCCTCTTCTCCAAGTATCTTTTGGAGCCAACTTTACTTTCATGCTACTTCCTAAGACTGGCAGCTACGTGTCCATGTCAAGTGGAAACAGCCGCATGTTAGAAGAACAATCTAGTTGAAAGTCCAGTGTCCATGTTCGTTTTACTGCTTAATTTTCTGTAAGTAGAACATTCCCAAATGTTCTCCATATTCCCGAGCCCAAGCAAATGAAGACATTTCCAATTATGACTGGAAGATAATATGGCCTATTTTCTGTCTTACTGTTGAATGTTCAGTAGGAGCAATGACAGGCAAACATCATCTTCCATAAGGCAGCATGAGGACTTTTAGGCCAGAATCATCCCAAAATTCATAGCACATGGCTACCAGAATTCTATCCATGCTAGGAGTGCACAGTATCCCAAGGTCTTTGAAACACCCTTCATAGTTTCTGAATACCATGATAAATTCTCACAGTACAATTTCATAAAATTATTCAACATTCTCATATGAATTTGAATTCTGTCTTCCAACTCAGTGTTAATTATATTTTCCTTTTAAATATACATGCAGTTGTTGTCTAGAGGAATACTGGGCTGAAGGGAATAGTTCACAGAAACCTACAGGGTCGTTGAACAAATGCTAGGTAGACACTCCATAGAGAGCCCTTACTAAATGTGTGGGCTCCTGTCTTAGTTACTTTTCTTGTTGTCATAAAGGCCTGACAAATCTCTAATTGACACCCACTAGCAAAAGGAAAAATAATTTTTCCAACAGAGTCTCATTGGGTGTACAAACAGCACTTAAGGCCAGGCCCCATGCCCAGTAGTAGATGGCCAACACAAAATGAATTAATGCTATGTGGGGGTGTGGGGGGTGTTGTGCTCTTTCTTTAATTTTTAATTTGCCTGTTTGTTTTCTAAAGAGAGATAGATAAAGGTGTGGAGTTGGATGGGTGGGGGATGGGGCTGTGGGGAGGATCTAGGAGGGTAGGAGGGAGGAAGCTGATCAGAATATATTGTGTGGGAAAAATTTTTTTAAAAACCTGACAAAAGCAATATAAAAGGAGAATTCATTTTGGCTCACAGTTTATGGGCACACAGTCTGTTTTGAGAAAGGCATAGCAGCTGGAATAAGAGACTACTGCTCATATGGTATCATCAGCCAGGAATGCTGTTTTTGGTTTGTTTTTTTTCTGTTTTATTCAGTCTGTTACTTTAGCCTGTGGGATGGTGCCACCCACATTCACAGTCAGTCTTCCCTCCTCAGTTAAACCTCTCTGAAAATACCCTCAGAGACATACCCAGAGGTATGTCTGTTAGGGAATTCCAAATCCAGTCAAGTTGACAATGAAAATTAATCACAGCAGCTTACATCTATGACAATACTTCCATGCTGTATCTACTAACATCTCTTGCTTTTAATAACATGGACAGTTGTTATGAAATTCATGACCCCTGGGGAAAGACCATAGGTACAATCCAGATTATATTAGTCAAATTTATTGATACTCCTAGCAAAACAATCTCTGAGCCAACCTTGAGACTGCCTTGAGACGGAGGCCGAGGGAAGGATTTTCAGAGACAAAAACCACAAGGAGACCTTGAGTATCTGTGCAAGCAAGCCAAGGCTATTCTGTCTATCAAGATTAGGTAGAGAAGGCAACCTCCAAATAGTCCTTGAATGTCTGCATAAACAGGTTACAGAAACCAAAAGGCAGTTAGCTATGTCATAACAAGTAGATGGTCACAGCTGTACCTTTCTGGGTGGGGCTTGCTGTGTCAGGGTTCCTGGGAACTTATTTTCCTGGAGTCAAAGACAAACCCTTAGTGGGCCACTTTGTTTACCTGGCTCTTATGCCGATGGTGTTTAAGCTTGGGCAGATGTGCAAGAAATACTGTTGCCTTTTTGTTTTTCTTTTGCTACTTCATTTTTATTTTGAACTCTAATGCATTTTAGCTTTCTGTGAGAGGACACTATAGTTTCCAGTTATTGGTGCCTGGGAGCTCTGGAATGATGTGGTGTGATGCTTTCTCTATTCTAAGCCCACAGTTCTCTGAGCATTTCCTGGTGAAGCCCCTCCCAGGGCCCCCAAGCTAGGAGAGTCCACAACCTCTATCCTCCCTGTCTATCCAGAACACCAAGTATAACTTCCTTATGTGCTGGGGTTTTAAAAATCATAACGTAAAAGAGGAAGTGTTTTGCCAGCAACTTCTGCTTTCTGCCCCTCTGAAGCAAGAGCAGAGTGTGGCTCCCTGCTTAAACGAGAGAAGAAAAGTTTTGGGGTGGAAAACATTCATTGTTATCTCAGAAAATTTTACAGCCATTTATCATGCCGCCATCCTAGTCCACCAAAGTGTTCACACCTTCATCCTGAACAGATACATACCCCACAGGATGGAAGATATTTTGCAGATGGGATTGAGTTGAGGATCCTGATAAGCCTGAATTATTTGGGTGGACTACGTTCTTACAGAGAGGGGGAGGGAGGAAAAGAGGGAGGGAGAGAGACAGAGAGAGAGAGAGAGAGAGAGAGAGAGAGAGAGAGAGAGAGAAAGAGAGTAAATGAGAGAGGGACCATGAAGATGAAAGCAGAGGCCACAGAGGGAGGTGTCATTGTGCTTCCAGTGAAGAGGGGGGTGCACCCAGTATGAAGGTAGGCAACATCTGGAACCTATGAGAGGCAAGGAAGAAAGAACGCAGGTCTACACCTTGAGGTTAACCCAGTGGGGATGAATTTGGACCTGTGTTTTCCAGAATTGTTACATCTGTGTTGCTTTAGCTACAAATCTGTGGTAACTGACCACAGGCGACTGTGGTAATTAATGGCAGTGTGACCATTGGTAATCATAGGTCATGGGGTACAGGAAGATTTTTTTTTTTTCAGAGAAAGTTCCAGAAATATTTATACAATTGAATTCTCCCATTCTTATAGCTAGAAATTGAAAAGTAGTTACTAGCATTCTGGATCTAAAATAAATATGGTATGTTTAACCAGAAAGGAGTTTGGAAAATAGTGTTTTGACTTCTAGATATATTTTCTGTCCACCCTCCAGGCAAAGTCTAGAACTTTTGTTGTGCACACTGTCCAGGATATGGATAATGCCAGCCAGTGAGAGGAAAACGCAACACTGACCTCCCATACACTTCAAGAGACCCTTATTCAGTTAAAAGGAACTAATGGAAGCATTTTTAAAGTTGCTAGAAATAAATTCCCTTTAAACATCAGCAGACACAACCTGTCCAAGTACAGGGCATGGTGTTTGTAGCACAGGTGGTGGGGCAGAATTAATGCACCCTCATGCAACAGCAAGACCCACCTAAAGAAAGACATCGCCAACAGGAAGGCAATAGGGACCCCTGGCTTCAGTCAGCACCCACTGCAGTGGGGATGAACCCTGATTTCTCCTTTAGTACTTAATCACGACACGGCTTGAACAAGTCCCCTGACACGTCTCAGTGCTATAGGTGAAATCATTTCAGTTAGAGAGAGTGTAGACAATTACATTTCCTCATATCAAAAATCTGTAGCCTGATAAAATTTTATGTAGAAACCAGAGAATCTGTTATCCAAGATGTGCATTCATCTGTACATTTCAAAGAAGAAATTTCCATCTCACGGGGCTCATAGTGCTAAGTTTTTCATATAAAGAAGAAAAACTGTCCTTGTGTACTATAATTTCCTCTTCTGGGCCAATGTAGTATTAGAGTTTACAGAAGAACTCTTGATTTTTTAAAATTAATATTTAGTGTGTATGCACATGCATGTGTGTGCTCAAGCATGCACATGTGCTAAATGAAAGTCCAAGGACAACTTGGTGAAGGCAGCTCTTACCTTCCTCCATGTGGGTCCCAGGAATTAAATTCAACTCAAAAGACTTGTCAAGTACTGTTGTCCACTTAGCCATCTCACCAGCCTAAATTCTTTTAAAAATATGCATCTTTTATAGAAAAAAATCTTTTCCCCTAAGAAATATGAGCCTTTATTTAAATCCCCATATTCCATTATATATCTTGAATAATGTTCTTAAAGATATATTTATTGTTTTATGTGTATTTTTGTCTCTCTTTCTCTGTCTCTGTGTGTGTGTGTGTGTGTGTGTGTGTGTGTGTGTGTGTATACCACATGTGTACAGATGCATGTCAGGGACAAAGGAGGTCGTGTATGTGGGGCCAGGAATAAGACTCAAGTCCTCTGGAAGACCAGCAAGTACTCTTAACCACTGAGCCATCCCTCCAGCCCTTTCTGGGTAATTTTTGGACAGAAGTGTGGCCTTAATTCACACAGAGAATGAGTCCTACAGTGATTGAAAGGTCCCAGGCCTTAGTTGTGGCAATCCGCCCTGGTCTCCTGGCTCTGTGTAGCTGGTCTCAGGATTACAAACCATTCTATAGCCTTTCTAATATTATTTCTTCTCCACCCATTCTAAAACCACGAAGGAGAAGATGGCTCTCTGGGCTACTACTTCTCAAACTTGAGCATGTGGATCTGTTTTCTTTGATTTGTTTTTTAGAGACAGGCTTTGTGTAGCCCTGGCAGTGTCCTGGAACTCACTGTGGACCAGGCTGGCCTCAAACTCACAGATTTGCTCCTTCTCTGCCTCTCTGCCTCTCTGCCTCTTCTGGGATTAAAGGTGCGTGGCACCACTGCCTGGCTTTACGTGGATCTTATTAAAATGTGGTAATCAATTGATGATTACCACAACTGTCTGACAGCCACCATCTTGCTGTTCCCCAGCTCCTAGGGAGCAGTCCACAGCAAAGCACCTCCTTGTGCTAGCCCCCACATATGTGGAGTGCAGCTTGGCCACTCTGTGCAGCTTCCACGTCCACAGATTTGAACAAACGTGGTATGAAAATAACTTTTAAAGTTTGAAAGTGCATCAAACATGTACAAACTTTTCATCCTGTCTTTAGCTCCTAGACAACATAGTGCAGCAACTATTTACATTGTATTCTATATGGTAAGTCATCTAGAGAGGGCTTAAAGTACGAGGCGAGATTGCGTAGGATGTGTGCAAGATGTGTGCAGGCTTTCTCTTTAGTATAAGGGGCTTGGGATTCGGATCAGTGACCATCTTGGAACCAGCTACCAAAAGACAGCCATATTTCTGTGTTAATCATATTTTAAAAACACATTTGCAATCATTAAAAAACAAAAGGACTTAGAGTTAAGTTTGGATCTTTCTTCTTTACTACTATTTTTTCTCCGTTAATTAATTTATTTATTCACCTTACATCCAGATAGAAGCCGCCCCTCTCCTCCCAGCCCCCCATGCACACAGCCAGTCCCCCACACCTCCATCTCCTCTGAGAAGAGGGAAGTCCCCCAATAACCCCCAAAAGCTGGTGCATTGAAGGCTCCATCCTTGACTGCCAGCACTGTTAGATGGTGGTGGACACATTAGGAGGGCAGGACCTAACTGGAAGAATTAGTAAGAAGTAGCATGCCATTGAAGAGGCTGTAAGGACCCTTCCTCTCTTCGCTCTCTTCTCTCCTCTCTCCCTTTGCCTTGTGGCTGCTGTGAAGGGAGCTGCTTGCTTCTACCCCATGTTCTGTCTTACCTCAAGCATAAAAGCAACTGGGCTTAACAACGCCAGCTGAATCCTTTGGTTTCTCTCAGTATGACAGAAAGCTAACATAATGTCAATGATTTAAGTGCACTGGGCCTTGGGTCAGTTAGTGAGGGTGGATCACCATCAACACAGGAGCACTTGTGGTTTTGCTCTAACCCAGTGCTCCTTAAGCCTCACCGAGCATTAAAATCTCTGAACATGATTTCAAAATCTGCCTTGTTCACTCCCCACTTCCATACACATCAGAGATCTTAATTGTCTTAGGGAGGGGGGTACCATGTATTTCCCAGAAATGCTGGGACTCTGAGGGGCAACAGCCAAGGAGAAGCATTGTTGGCTCTCCCCGCAGAGAAGGAAAGCACTTCAGGTATGCCACCTCACTGTGAAAACTCAGCTCTTACCCATTGACCCAGCACGTCAGTGCAATCACGTGGAAAGCTGTGTTAAATTATACAACTCACATAAATAGCACTTTAACCCCTTGTAACTCAGTGAGGGCTCTCAGCAAGGGAGATGGTTCAGGAACACCCCCTTCTTTGGTCCATGTAGGGAAAGTAGGGAGATTATCGAGTTTCAGGGTACAATGTGGCAGGAAATGTGCCTACCTAAAAGAAGACTCTGTCCATTTTCTCCTCAGAAGCCTTTTACTAGCTGAACCTTGTAAAGCTGGCAGAAGCCAGAGAAGGTGGCAAGAGTTTCTGGAACTGAAATGTCAGCCAAGCACTCCCTCTGCAGAACACAAGCCTTCCCAGTGTATCACACTAGCTACAGCCTGTTTCGGTTACAGGACCTTGGACAGTATTTCTGATTCATTTCTACACTGGTAAAACGAGTCTGCTGATGAGGTTATGGATGATGAAATGAGCTCATGTCGATAACAGTTGTGTTTAGATATCTGCTTGGGACATCTGACCCATCCATCCCGTGAACTGAGAAGTAGAGTATTCTGATTGCACCGGTTAAGGTTGCATCTTAACATGGCTACAGCAAGATTTAAAGGATATGGGTATTGATTTAGACAATAATGAAGTGTGTGGTACGCATGGGACAAGGCTGTCCTGACCATCAGCTCAGAAGTGCAAACTGAGGCCAGCTTGTGGGACAGCTCACATCTAAACTGATGCTATGAAGAGTGGAGACCCTTCTGCGCTTTTAAATAACAGAATGACATGATCACTTTCCCGTTTTAAAGAAGAGTGCAGGACTAAAGAAACGGCTCAGTACTGTAAATCACTTGCTATGCAAGCAGAAGAAACTGAGTTTGTATCCCCAGCACCCTCACATAGGCTGATCATGGTGGCATGTAATCACAGCACTTGGGAGACAAAGTCAGGAGTAGCCTTGAGGCTTACTGGCCAGTCAATCTATCCAATGTAGCAAGCTCCAGGTTCAGTGAAAGACACTGACTCAACAAATAAGGTGCAGAGCAATACAGGGGAGGCACCTGAAGTTGGCACATATGCACACATGTGCACATGCACATTCAGAACATATTAAAGTTGAGTACAAAGGTCAAACAGAGTTTGTAAGTATCCCACCTCCTCTTGAGTTCCAGGATTTCTCTGCTCCCTCTGCAAGAAAAACCACCACAATTTACATCTGTCAGTTGTGGTTTTCCTGAAGCAAAGAATTAAAACCACTGATGTTTCCATTTCTGCTCCTAAGATGAAGACAGTTGACAAAACATGAGGTCTTTGTCTTCTGACAATTCCCAGCTAGCCCTGCCGTGATGTCCTTATTTAAATCTTATAATATAGATATTTATAATACATATAACAGATATGCAGTCATTGGCCAGGCTCAAAGTCTAGTGGGGAAGAGCTCTTGATTATAACACAAAGCTCATCTGCAGGAAATAGAAGATGGTTGTGTTCAGGGAGAGTCAGGAGCCGGGAAGACTAGGGTCAAAGGTTCTTGAAAAGAGTCCCATTGGAAATACGACCAAAATAAATAAATCTACAGGGTTTCTCAAGAAACAGAGGAAGATGTTGTAGGTAGAGAAACTAATATGAACAAAAATAAATAGTAGATATGTTTGTTGATTCTCACTACTGAGCTTCAGAGAAGAAGTGTGGCCAAGTGAGTGGATAAAGACTCTGCAGAGGCCTTGAGAAGTCATAAGGCTGATGGAGGAAGAGAAGATAGGCTAGAAATCTACAAGGCATCACTAAGGAAGAATGCCAAGAACTTTATTACTGTTTAAGATTAATTCAACCTATATTTGGGATTCCTGACCCTATCTCTGACTCTAGTCATTGTCTTAGTTAGGTTTCTATTGTTGTGATAAGACACCATAACCAGAAGCAACATGGGGAGGAAAGGGTTTAATTCACTCATATTTCAAAATCATAGACCATTATCCAAGGAAGCCAAGGCAAGAATCCGGAGTTAGGAACTGAAACAAAGGCCATGGAGGAGTGCTGCCTTGATCTCTATGGCTTGCTCATCTTGCTTTTTTTATAGTGTCCTGGACCATCTGCTGAGGGGTGGCACCACCTTCAGTGAGCTGGACCCTCCCATATCAATCATTTATCAAGAAAATGCCCATAGGCTTGCTCTCAAGCCAAGCTCATGAGTGATTTTTGTCAATTGAGGTTCTCTCTTGTCAAATGACTCTAGCTTGTGTCAAGTTAACTAAATTCTAACCAGGATAGTCTCATTTGTTGGCTGAATGAAGGAGAAAACAAAACGTCAAAAAGAACCAAAGATGGGTGAGGAAGTAGAATGGATATACATGATCTAATAAAACCATAAATAAATTACTCTGAGGTCTTACACATTGGTAAATGATAGAACCATGAACTTATATGGAGAAGTCAGGAAAAGCAAGTGGTTGGGAGGGTTGCCAGGAAGAGGTGGGTCAAACGAGGTCAATATGATGCTTCCAGAGCTCTAATGAAGTATACTAACTCATTTCTTCAGTGAGCACTCTTGAGCAGGCTTTGATCCATTAACTCAGGCAGCATATAGTGGACATTTATCATCTGTGCCATAATGGTGGACATAAAAGTTTTGTCAGAAAAATGGTCTCATAGCTGATATAGATGGAAGCTTAGTGCAGATGTACACATCTGTAAAACCAGTGTCAGGGGGGCAAAAACAGACAGCACTCTGGAATTCGCTGGCTGTCAGTGGATCAATGAAGGATCCTAACTAAAAAATAAGGTGGAAAACTTGTCGCTGGAGAAATGGCTCAGGGATTACGAGCACTGGACGCTCTTCTAGAGGACCTAGGCTTGATTCACAGCAAGGACATGACACTCACAGAGGTTTGAGGCTCCAGTCCAGTGTTGTGCAGGCATTTCCTCTGAAATTAAAATATTCCATTTAGAAGGGAAGCTCCTTAAAACAGTAAACAACTCAAAAGAGCTTCAGGAATTCCCTGAAACTGACCAGATTCACTAGGCCCCTCCCTCTCAAGAAAAAAAAACTGTAAAGATGCTGAGAGCCACTCTCAGGCAAGCCAAGCTGCCAAGAGGACTCTGAGACCAGACAAACAGCATGGAAGAAGCAGAAATCAGCCAAGCTGCCTAGGAGAAGTTCACACCAACTGAGGCATCTGGAAAGGAAACCCTCCAACCTGTTGAGCTGCTTCTTGTAGGCTGCACACTGTGCTCCAGGGTCTCAATTTTCATGAGCTGGCTCCAGTTCTGGGGTGGGCTTTAGTGATGCAGTTCTCTTGGAGTCAGTAACCCTTTATCCATTTTCCAGTAAATAACTACAATAAAACACATTGGTTCACCAAGTTGGACTTTAGTTTGTCATGGGCTCCCTATCTTGGGAAGTAGATGTGTGTGTTGCATCTCGCCAGGACATGTCTGTCACACAACATCCAAGGAATCTGATGTTACCAAGCACGTACTTACATACAAAACAAATACCCATAGCCATAAAAATAAATAGATGGGTGGACAAATAAATTAATAAATAAGGTGGCGAACAGTTGAAAAAGACACTGACAATTGCCTCTAGACTCCACAAATCCACATGCACGTACGTGTGTGTGCGCGCATGCGCGCGTGTGTTTCCTCACACATGAGCACACACTAAAGCACATACATATGTTGTAGAAATATTTCTACAAGAAGCATTCTGACATCTGTGAGAGTGGAAAAGAGGAGCTATTTCCAATGAGAGGTCCAAAAGCCTTGGGAATAAAAATTTCCCATTCCTTGGGAAGTAAAGTGGTCTCCACAGAAGAAACCACTGACAATGGGCCGTTGATCAATGATGACCCTGACTTAGGGAGGATATGTCTAGAGTGGAGTCAGTTTCTGGGACACCTGACCAGAGGATATAACAAGGCCAGAACTGAGCTGGTCTCTGAAACTCTTCAATGTTTCACCAAATATAATGAAATTAATTTAGTAATCAAAGTTGTACTAATTGTCACTGCTTTTCCCCTACCAATCATATTAGAGGTTATCTAAGCCTTCTGGATAATTCCCCTAGCCCTGCATAAAAGGGGGCCTACAAGCTCCTCTGTTTATCATCATTTTGATGAATGGTTGACTCCTGCATTCTGGTAATTTCTGCAGAATAAACACCCTTTGCCTTTGCAAACTATTTGAGTCTGGGGTCTTCTGTCAGCAATTTTTGGACCCTCACATCAGTGCACTGAAGCCAGGATAGCTCCTGAAAAGATTTGAAGCATGGTCTAGTTTGTATTCCTATTTTATACTCTAAAACCACACAAGACGGGGTGAGCAAGCAAGCAAGAGTTTACAGACCTTTACATGGTGGTCAGCAGGTTGTTAAGGTCAACAGTCCATTGTTTTGTCTGTTTCTCCAGGTCAATCTGTTCCAGGTAGCAAATGAAGTCATGTTTGGCAAATAGGCCGTAAAGCTTTAAGTGAATCACTAAATAAATAAATCAACATCTAATAATTGGTCATTTCTACTTTATTCTATACTTCAAATATCAGACAGACAGAGAGAGAGAGACAGAGAGACAGAGACACAGAGACACAGAAAGAGACAGAGAGAGGAGCTGAGCTGGGACTGAGAGATGGCTCCTCTTGTAAAGGACCCAGATTTGTTTCCCATCTCCCATGTTGAGCTGCTCACAACTGCCTCTAACTCCAGCTCCAAAGGAACAGACACTTCTCTGGCCTCCTCTAATACTGCATGCAAATGTGGAAACTCACACACAGACACATAATTTATAAAGAAAAAAAAAACACATTTTTTAAGAAGCTGAGTCATCTTCATTGTTTTCTTTCCTTCAGCTTCCAGGTCAGACCACTGGCTCTTTCTTTGCCCATCAGCCTAGTACAAACTGCTGTCATCCTTCACCTGGAAAGCCAGTGCAGGTTCCCACAGCCTCCCACACGTCCCTGCTTCTTTCTCTGTTTCTCTATGGAACTGTCTTCCTCACTATGACAAGAGTGTTCTTATTCAGCAAACCAGGCTGTACCACCACATTACCACTTGACACCTTTGATAGCTTTCCGTCCAATTTACGATAAAATCCAAATGCACTTTCAAAGATGCACTGGCCTCTGTACATTCCTGCCCCTGCCCATTCTGCCACCTCCTATGAGCATCTCTAAACCACTCACCTTTTAGTTAGGCTGAACTCCTCCTGCCACCACGACCTCCCAGGCTCTTTACCACCTTTCTGCTCACAGCTTCCCTTCAGTAGATGCACACACACACCTTGTACCCTCCCTATCCATTCTGCACTTCCCAGATCAGTTTTTTCCTTCTTGAAATTTTACCAGAGACTTGCTAGTTTTCATTGTTGTTTTTAAGAGATGGGGCTTATTTTGGCTCATGGTTCTGCAGTCCACAATTAAGGGCCACGCTGGTGACGGCTTGCTGGTAATGTGCTGAGACAAAGTGGAGCGCCTAGGACAAGAGACTGGGAGCAAGCTTGAATACGTGTCTTGTATGGTCTCTTCTTCATCACAAAAAGCCATCACGATTAAATCATGGACACTCCATCCTGACAGTCTCATCTAATTCCAGTCACCTCCCACAGAAGAAAATGGTAAGAACATTCTAGGTCTGCTTTCTTAGAATTTTTAAGTATAAAACACATTATTGCCACCATCATCATCTCTAAATTCCACAGTTGGATTAAGTTTTTACCCTCTAAATATCTCACAATGATACAATGCCATAAATATTATTGTTTTATTCATTAGTGAAATGGAATGGATAGTGTCTTTATCATTGTCTAAGAAAGCTAAACTATTTGAATAATAAATTTTAGTTTAATTTAAGAAATAGCCAATGACTAGTTGAATTTGTATTTTATAATGTCCTTTATTATTACATTGGTTACATTTACCTGTACATTAAATCAACTACATTTAAAAATTAAATGTCAAGTAATAACTCATCTGGTATTGTTTTCTATCCCAGACCACTTTGTGCTAGTTAACTTCTTTTGACCTTTGGTTTAGACATGTGATAAAACCACATGATGCAGAATCAAAGAAAGGAATGCCCCAACTAGCCTACAGCACCATGTATTTTTCTTCAGAAGCCATAAACCCAAAACAGGAAGGCGATTATGGGCTAGATATGGTTTTTAGAACTTTCCAATGAGAAATAAAATAAGTTATAAATTATTTAAATTACACATACCAAATGATCAGTGCTTCTTAGGTAAGGTATTTGGAGACGAGCAATGGGTGATTAGCAAATGGTGGCAGGCACATGATACAATCATATTCATACGCTTTCAATTAAATAAAGGTACATTGAGGTCATTCTAGGCAGAAGGGAGTCTACTTTTTGTTTGTTTGTTTGTTTGGTTTTTTTTTTGTTTTTGAAAACTCTGAGAACTAAGGAATCAACCATCCTCCCTCAGTCTTTTATTAAAGTAACACATACCCAACCCCTGGGAAAGCACAAATAGAGATACTAGATCTATGAGCTTAAAATATTTTAATTCAAGCAATGGATTCCTATTTTGAGGCTGCAGCTTTCTGCGTGTTTAGAAAATGTCATAAGGAATGAATCACAATATTTTATTTCATACAGGTTACCAGCTGGCTGGAAAGGCAAGGTGAAATACATAGAAATCAAGCAATATACAAGGTAAAGGAGCTGGCAGGGTAATGCATGACTGTCAGAAATGTGTCTGCTGGTCATGGTGCCACACACATGTAGTCCCAGCACTCAGGAGTTTAAGGCCAGCCTGGGATATGCAGTGAGAAATGACAGCCTAACACAAAACACATTCTTTTCATGGAGTGAGATGACCTCAAACACTGGTTCTGAATCTCGATAAACTATACCAAAAAATTTGTGGTGCTGAATCATCCCTGAATTCAGTCTCCCCTCTGTTAGAAGCCTAACTTTTCCTCCAAGGGCCATAAGGAGACAATCTGTACAGGGTGCCTGGCTTTGGGTGAGGCACAAGGTAAGTAATGTAACTTTTGTGAGCCTATGGACCCAGCTATCCGTATATCAGGAAGATAGCTTGAGCCTAGGATTTTGAAACTTACCATGTTTGGAACATGGTAAGATCCTGTCTCTTAAAGAATAAATAAATAAATATTGTTAAGATTACTTTAGTCTCTTGTAAATTTTAAGTAGGAATAAAAACAAAGATGGAAAACCTTTGTTGAAAAGTGTTAGAACCAATGCGTTACTCACCCTGATTCTTAGTTTGTTGGGCGTGGTAACCAGGACCTTGAGTCTAGCTTCACCTCCTAACCTGTAGCTACCATGTGTGAGTAGATCTCCATCCACACTGACCAGGCTGGTCCCCTGATTGGCAATGCCTTCAGGGATTGCTATTCCCTAGAAAGTAGTATCTAGCTGAATGACCAGATGTCAAAAGAAATAAGACCACTAGGAAGAGAGGACTTTTTAGAACTTTACTCAGTGAGTGGACCACTGACAAGCATGTACCAAGAGCAGTGTTACAAAGCTAAGAACAGTGGTCATTTGCACAGAGCAGTTCGTCACAGGGAAGCAAGATGCTGCTAATGAGTATGCCCCAGGCACTGCACCACTGGCAAAGATATTGGTGCCCAATCTTAGAGATGGCATCATTGATGAGACTATCTGGGTTGAATTCATAAGCTGAATGGCCAGTGCTGAGGTCTCTAGGGCCTTATTGATTTTCCAGAATTCTGATGGGGAAACTGACTCTGGGTTCACCTCCCTACTTGTGAACTGTATCTGTATTGATTACATCAAAAAGTCCAAGCTGAAGTTCCCTGTTTATGCAGTTCCACAGTCATGTATGAGTTCCACAACTCCACTCACATCATCCTGGAGCACTGTCTGTGTCTTGATGGTGGACAATGAGACCATCTATAACATTTGTCATAGACACCTCAATATTGACCATCCAAACTACACGAACCTTAACTTCCTTTTAACTAGATTATGTCTTTCACCATCACTTCTCCCTGAATGCTGATCTCAAAAAATTCTAGGCCAACCTGTTGCCCTATGCCCATGTCCACTCCCTTATAAGTACAGATGTCCCCGTCATCTCTATTTAAAAAGCTAACTGTGAGCGCTTCCTGCAAGAAAGTCACCAGTACTTACTTTGAGACAGCCAACCAGATGATTAACTGTAGCCCTCACTGTGGTAAATGCATGGCTAGCTGCCTGTTGTACCATGATGATGTGGTTCCCAAAGATGATGCTGTTTCTATCACCACCATCAAGACCAAATACATCATCCATGTTGTGTATTTATGACTCACTGGCTTCAATGTTGACATTAATCACTAGCCTTCTATTGTGGTACGTAGCAGAGAGCTGGCCAGCATACAGCGAGCTGTGTACATGCTGAGCAACACAGTGGTCCTTGCTGAGGCCTGGGCTTGTCTAGAGCACAGATTTGAACTGATATAGGTCAAACATGCCTTTGTTCACCAGTATGAGGGTGAAAAGGATGGAGAACGGGGAGAACGGGAAGTCTCTGAGGTCCATGGAAATACAGGTGCCCTAGAGAAGGACTATGAGAATGAGGAAGAAATGCATTGGGTTCTGCTGAGGGGGAGAAGAGGAGGAGGAAGATCCTCCTCATTATGCTTCCTTTCAGCCCTGCAGGCCACATTTCCAGAACGTGAGTTGCCTGTTGGCTGGCAGACTTTGATGGTTTGCCATTGGGTTGTCTTCACTCAGCAGGGGCCATGCTTATCTTTTCCATGTGTACCTGTAACACAGTTCCATGATGTCTCAAAGTAAACACTTTGAGAAAGAAAAGTATAACTGGCCTTAACTCATATAACCACAGATCAACTGTGTTCTTAGCTATGAAGAACACCATACAGTTAGCAACAGAGTCGAGAGAAATCACACTGTAACTTTTTTTGACAGAAGTTTGTCATTTTGAGATGACGGGTTTTTTTTTTTTTTGAGTCACATGGCTTTTTTCTTCCAAGATACTTCCATTTCCAATGGAAGTACTCATTGACAAAAGATCCTATCTGTGATTGCATGGGATTTTATGAAAATGCAATTATCTAACAAAAAATTATTTGTAAGGAATACCAAGAATCACACACATTGTCTGACTTTTAACAAACATGATTATATATATATTATATATATAATATATATAATATATATTTCTTTATATATTATATATATCTTTATATAATATATATAAAGAGATTCTGTGCCATTTTGTCTGAGAGCCTCTCCTTCCTTGTGGTTTTAGCTACTTCCTGTTTTCCTGTTTTCTGATGACTCTGAATCCACATCTGGCCCCTAACTTCCCTTCTGTGTCTCAGACTCTGTTCAACTGAAGACCAGACAGCTCCATCAAACAGCATGTCCAGAACCTCCCTTGCCGCCCCGCTGCCTGAGCAACTCAGTGCTTACCTAAGCAGTACTGTCTCCCTTCTCCCCATCAATCCTTCCTTATCTTAGATTTTCACCTCCTACATTTTCCTCTGCACTGGAATCACCACTATCCTAGATTTGGATCTCATTTATGGTTGAAAATCTGTTGAACTGGCATGTTCTGGCTTCCTGTCAGAGGCTCCACTCTGTACCGAGAGGCATCCATCTGTAAATTAAGCTGACCTACTCTAACTGCCCCCAGCATTGTCCTCAACTTAAACCCCCTTACTGTCAAGGGAGGAAACCGAGCTCTTAGCACAGCTCACGAGGTGCCTTACGGAGAGGCCCCTTTCTACCTTTCCTAGTGCAGCCATCCGTTAACTTTATTATTCTTTGAACTAATTTTTACTGAGTGTCTAGCACAGAGTAGACACTGGGAAGGTCTATAAAAGTATAAAAAAAAAAAACAGATTCGGTTTTCACCCTTCATAAGCATTCATTTTACTAAGACACGTCAGAAAGAATGAACGAAGAGGGAAGCCTGTGATATCAGGTACTGAGAGGCAATATAAGAAACAATGAACCAAGAAAAGTGGATGGGGTTGGGTGGAAATCACGGACTCCTGTGGACTAGAGAAGGCCTCTGAGAAGAAAAGATTCAGACAAATTTTAATCAAGCTAAGCAGTGAACAGTTTAAAAGATGCAAAGAGAAATGTCTCTGGCAGAAGAGCAGTGCCTACCTCCTGAGTTTGAGAAGTCTGAGACTAACACAGGTGAGATGGTATGCCAAGAGGAGGCATGGATTTACTCAAGGCCACAGCAGACCTGCAACTCATCACAAACCAAGATGGAGAGGGTTGAGACCAAAAGTGTGCAGGGTTCACTGTGAGAATCTAACTTCCAAGTGGAGGAGACAAATGTCAACCCTCGAAGATCTACTCGCTGTGGGCTTTAATAAGGTCAATTCAATTGAGGGTCCCTTGCCATCACTGAAAAGCAGGTCTCTGGACTGGTTTGCTTTCATTTGAAGTCTTTCTGAACATTTCCCAGCTCTCCTGCTTTGGTGAGGACCCTGTAGCAGTGGGTGATGCCTTTTCTTGACAGGATGTAGAAATCATTGATCCCTGGGAGCCAGTGTAGACTAACTCTCCACAGCTCTTAAAACCAGAGAATTGATTTAAATTTTTTAAAAAATTAAATATTTTTAAGATACTTTTAAAAAGAATTATCTTAAAGCAGTTTGAAAACCAATATTACATATTAAATATTCCAAATCTTGAATTTTATAAACTTTTTCATGGTATTTTCATAGATAAAATGGTAAAAGACTGATTTTACTTAGTATTTAGTTGGAATTGCAATTGATCAAATTATACATCAAAGAAGTATTGAATACTAATTTTGAAAAAAAATGCTGATTTGAAACACTGTAGCCCTGTCTGGGGCAATGGTTTTGGGAGATTGGGGGGAGGTGTTTACTTGGATTTTGTTTTATTTCTTTTTTTTCTTTGTTTGATATGGAAGAAAATACTGTTCAAACAAATTATGTCGCTGATTAACGCAAACAACAGAAGCTCACAGCCTGACATGCTAGCACATCCTATAGAAAAAGTTGAAACAATAGTTGACAGAAATACCATGAGGTTCTAAATTTAGCTTCAGTGGCAAAAAACTCCAGGCTTTAAAACAATTCTGCTTTAATAGACCTGAATGTCACTTAATTACAGTACAAAATGAGTTGTGACAAAGGCATGGTTGCCTTGGTGACACATTAGGCTTCCTTAGAATGAATAGGCAGAACTAGAGCAATGGACTAGTAAACTACAGCACTGGGCTGTGATAGGATCCTGCAGAGCATTCTGTGCTGGAAAGGTTGGGGGTCGAGCAAGGCCACAGCCAGGAAGAAGTGAGCAGAGGGTGGGCGGGGCTCTGTGTCATCTTGTGAGGAAAGGCTTGGTTTTCCCATCCTTGCATACTTCCGCCAGCAAACAAGCAGAACCTCAGAGGATAGGACTGAGGCCAAGCAGGAAGGAGCAGTGGGCTCTGATGCAGATGATAAGAAAGACCCAACAGGGGCTGGAGAGATGACTCCGTAGGTTAAGTGCTCTCAATGCAAGCATGAAGACTTGAGACTGGATCCCCAGCATCCTGTAAAACAGTGGTTCTCAACCCTCCTAATGCTGTAACTCTTTAATACAGTTCTGCATGTTGTGGTGACCCCCAACCATAAAATTATTTCCATTGTTACTTCATATCTGTAATTTTGCTACTGTTATGAGTCATAAATATCTGATATGCAGGATATCTAATATATAGCACCTGTGAAAGGGTCGCTTGACCCCAAAAGGGTCATGACCCACAGGTCGAAAACTGCCACTACAAAAAAGCAGGTGTGCAACCCACCCACAAAACTTTCAACCCAAAATTTATCCTGCCAACAATATGTGCAAGAATAGGGGAGGGAGCAGAGACTGAGGGAATGGCCAACCAATAACCAGCCCAACTTGAGACCCATCCCATGGGCAAGCGCCAATCCCTAACACTATTAATGATACTCTGTTATGCTTGCAGACAGGAGCATGATGTCCTCTGAGAGGCTTCACCTAACAACTGACTAAGACAGATACAGACACCCATAGCCGAACAGTAGATAGAGCTTGACAGACACCCATAGCCGAACAGTAGATAGAGCTTGACAGACACCCATAGCCGAACAGTAGATAGAGCTTGACAGACACCCATAGCCGAACAGTAGATAGAGCTTGACAGACACCCATAGGCGAACAGTAGAT